>JAKUCV010005736.1:116614-237691 GCA_028386065.3 Turnera subulata | reverse complement strand
TTCCTTAATTGAGTCTAGGAGGTAAAGAATAGAATTGCTAAAACCCTTTGTTGTGTTTGTACTTCTTTGTTGTCTAATCCGGTGCAGAGATTAGAAGGTGAAGGAGACTTACTCGGCGAGTTTGATTGAGATTGACGATCGGGACGAACAGATAGTTACGGAGGTGGAACTAGTGGAATCTAGGGCTGTTGCCGTATCAATACTGCATCACAGCAGTGAGTAGCTCATGCACATCATGTTTTATCTCTCATGCACATGACTTTTACCTTTGTGGTAGTTGATGATGATACGAATGATACCAAGGATTCTTCAGAGAAACTGTGCAGAGCCGTGGAATTACTAAAGCAAGGCTGGTCAAAAGTGAGAAACAAAGAGGGTTGTGCACTTGAGAGATGTAACGTCGCATCTGCTTTTGCAGAGGTATTGCTAAGAAGAGGTAAAACAGATGGAGGTAAGTTGATCCGTTTGCCAGTATATTCTAAGCAAAATTGTTGAATGTTTTTTTTGCAACAAATTACATTGTCTTTGGTACTTTTGCAGACTTCTACCGCAAAGCTGAGAAATGGTATAAGATAGCATTGAGAAGTTTATTGGAATTGAACGATAAAGACTTGCAACGAGCTTCAGCCATGTATCCATGACCCATTGTCGTTTTACTTTTTCTGCTATATTGCTTCTTCGTTTTCTGCTTCATGTCCCAATGTAGTGAATCCTGAATAATGATTTCAGTACTTTCAAGGTGGCCTTATGTACTGAATTGCAAGGAATTGACTGGCATCGTCGGGCTCTTAAGATGCATCAGTCTCGCTTGGATAAGCGTTCAATGGAAATCAGCGCTCCTTACTCAAAAGATAGTGGAAAAAAGGGAACCATAAAGATTAAGGCAAGTTTCACTTGATTTATGTGTTATCCGTGAAGCAATCAGATGTAACATTTATTTCCTTATTTGTTGCAGATTGATCCATGGCAAAAGCTTACTTTAGCTACTAAGCCGAGGTAAGTAGAGGATTTTTCACGTTAAGGATTCCTTTCCTTTGCTCTTTTGTAGAATTCTGTGACAAGGTTAGGATAGACTAGTCAATTATTTAGAGACATCAATTGTTCTCTCTCTTTTTTTCTTTGACACAGTTGCCTATTGATCTGCTAAGTTTTTTTTTTTTTTTTTTCCTGTGGATTCGTGTCTATGAGAAACAGAGGGGCCATGCCCTCCATCGCCAAACATGTCAGTTTTATCGGTTGTGATAAGATAAAACACTGAAGTTTTTTTTTGAGAACCAAGATAAAGTTGAAGTTAGTCCCGTGTTTTCCTAGTTTTGGGCTTCTTCAATAGGTCAAGCGTATTTAACGTTACTTAATCCCTCTAATTGCATTAATTTGGCCTGGCGTTTGTTTTTTAATTACATGAAATTGGCTATCAATTGTTCTCTCTCTTCCTTCTTTCTTTTCTTGACACAGTTGCTGCAATTGATTATTTACTTGTCTTTCTTGCAGCTGCGATGAAATGGTGGTTATGGACAACTTATCTGAGGCTCTCCTTTTGCTATATCAAGTTCCAGTGAAAAAAGAAGATGACCCTCTTGCTTTTCTACCAAAGGAGGCCGATTACCACAGAAATGAGATTATCAAGAGTTTTGCTGCCAATAACTGTAAAAAACTGGAAGAAGGCAGCCAAAAAAAATTACTGGAAGCATGCGAATTGCTCAATGCCTGCTGGTCAAGCGTGGAGAACTGGGAAGATCGTGCACACCAGAAAGAGAAAGTGGATACCTTGTGTGCCTTAGGAGAAACATATATAAGGCTGTCCGCAATGCGAGAAATACCTGAAAGGAAAGGTAATTTGTCTTTCTTAGTTCCGTTTGGCAGCTTCTTGTCATGATCTTTTTTTCAGCAAAGTTCATTGCCTTTGCAGAACTATATGGTCGTGCAAAAAATTCCTATGGCAAAGCATTGGAAGTCATAAGAGAATTTGATGAAGAAGCGAGGAGTTTGTATAAAATAGATCGTCGGGAAGCGGATATGTATCCTTTGTTGTTCATTTTCTGCTAAATTCTTTGTTTTTTTTTCTTCCTGTTTCATGTGAAAATCTAGTGAAGCCTTAACTCTGTTTTTAGAACTTCTAAGATGGCTATATGCCTTGACCTGTTGGCCATTGAGAGCTATCGCCTTGCTCTAGACAATTTTCAAAAGCAAGAGAGTGGAAAAAATGAGAATATCATAGAGATGCTGAAATTTAAGGCTAGTGCCACTTGAGATTTATTTTATTTGTGAAGCAACCAGATAAATAAAGTATATAATTTTTACTTTTCTTTCTTGCAGATTGCCCGCGTATCTGCCTCATTGAAATGCTGGTAGTCAACAGATTTAGACAGTGACGAGCCACAGAAGCAAAATGAAGACAAGAAATCCATGAACTAAAATTTGTCCATTCAATTGAAATCTGAAAAACTCCCTATTTTGTTTAAGAAACCTGACAGTTGTTTCTTTTCTCTGCCGAATGATATTGGAACAGAACAAGCTTGTGGAGTTTCAATTCTTGTGATGATTTGACATTTCTACTTACATGTCATTGTCTCTTGTGGAGTTTAATTTTCAGTCATAATAAAGGCGTGCTATTGCTTATAAGAAAGAGAAGTCAAAAGACAAATCGGTTAACCTCTAGCAGTTCCAGAAAAGGAGTTTCCCCTTGTATTGAGTAAAGCATTAGGGACAGGTTTTAGCGGATGGTGCCGCTACAGTTGGCGGCGAACTCGCCAGACCCAAATAGGGGGGCAAAGTTATATGGTTGTGACTATACAGAGTCGGCCTTTTATATGAAAAATTTGAAGAAATGCAATATAAATTTTTCCAAATCTGTTGTACAGTGTGTGCTCTTACTAACCACTAATCCGAGTTCCAATCCGTCTAACTGTTAATGCCCATTCAAGGTATTCTTGATCTTCTTGTGTTCATTCATCAGGAATGCAGCCTTAATGTTATTCAGTATCCAACAACTACTTATAGCGTATCCTGATAGAATCCCTATTGAGTGTTCAGCTTAAAAAACTACTCCTGATAGTACTCCTGATACAAATAGGTTAGACCCATCTTTATTACAAGGTTATTCTTTTACATCCTCAGTATTATCATATCGCAAATATAAGGGATATGAAGAGGTAAAAGAAATTTCTCTTTGGGCTTTCAGTAAGTCTAAATCATTTTTTTTAATCAGAGTAAGAGTAAGTTTAAATCATATTGGATTCCCTATTGTTATTGTTTACATTAGGACCAAAAAGAATAAAAAGTACCTTACCTGTTATGCAAATTCAGTTGACTACCCTGGGTCTGCATGTTAAATGGGCCAAAATGGAAACAATAAACACTACTAAATCTAGGCTATTTTTCGATTAAAAAAAAAAATCTAGGCTATTTTTTAGGGCTTTTCTTAGGAAGCTTACCCTAATAAAACACTCGCTATTTTCCCAGCAACTTCACAGGCTTTCTTTGAAGTTTTGAGGAAAATTATTTTAAACCATGATTTGAGGAGTTTTATAGGGTAGACCTAAGAAAACTCTTGCTTGGGGTTTTGAAGGCAGTGACCCTAAGAAAATTTTGAATTAATTTCACTATCCGCCTCTTAATATAGTCGTCCTAAAAAAAACCTTCAAAATATGATCTACGCAAGAGGGACCAATTACAACTATTATTTTTCCTTAAAAGAAAAACTTAATTAGGAAAAAAATTTGGGTCAATTAACAATCCCCTAATCCAATTTAAGAAAAAAAAACCATTTCAAAAAATTCCTAACATCTCTCCCTTCAATACTCTCCCCCTCTCTGTAGTCTGTACTAACTATGGCCTCTGAAGTCAACCTTGGTCATGGATTTGGGGAAAATTGTTTTACCAAAACCTATTTTGGGTTCGACGGGGAAGAATGTTCCTGCTGTTGTCCATGCGCCGGTGACGTTTGCTCCATCTGTGGCTGTGAGCAGTTCGCCCCTCCCTTGCCTTGCTGCTTCTGCTCCGCCGGTGTCAATTTCAGGCCCGGAGGTGGCTTTTGCTGGTCCTGGTGCAGTTACTACTTCACAGGTACCTTCATCTTCTACTACTGCAGTTTCTAATGCTAGTGTCTCCTCTTGGGCAAAGATTGTTTCTCCTCAACCTCTCAATTTTGTGGAACCTATCTTTGCTGATGATAATTTGACACTTTGCATTCCATCTAAGCTACTTGATGCTGGTCGAAAGAAGTATTCATTGTGTCTTGTTGGTCAATTTTAGGGTACTGTACCTAAGATGGGATTCTTTCATGCTATGCTCAGTAAAATTTGGGGTAGACAGGGTGCTGTTTCTGTTTCCTCTTACCAAGATGATCTCATCCTTATTCAATTTCCCAATGAGTTGATATTATCTCGTGCTTTGAATGGTGGACCCTGGTATGTGGGAGGTGTCTTATTGCTGCTTCGACCTTGGAATGCTTCTGTTGGAAAGCTGGATTTATCCAACTCTACTTTGCCTGTCTGGGTTCAGCTGAAGAATGTGTCATTGGAATTATTGACGCTTGAAGGTCTTAGTTATCTGGCTAGTGTCCTTGGCACCCCTTTGCGAGCTGACCAAGATAGTTCTAAGCTTTTCAAAGGTAATTGTGCCAATGTTTGCATTGATGTTGATTTTTCTAAACCACTTAAGCAAGAGCTGGTTCTGGATTTCTGTTGTGAAAAGGTTGTTATTCCAATTTCTTACTCTTGGAAACCTCAGCATTGTGATTTCTGTAAAGGTTGGGGACACCATGAACTTGCTTGCTCTAAGAAGAAATTGACTACCAAATGGGTACAGAAAGCTTTCCCTACAACATCAGTTCATACTGTTGTTTCCCCTCCTTCTAACCTTGCTGCACTCAATACGGCTGACCTGCCATCTACTCCAAAGGTTCCAGCTCATGTTGTCCCTCATGCCCAAGATACGAATTTTGTTGTTCTTATGCAGCTTTCTGAGCCAATTGTCTCACCTGTTACTGATAGCTCTGCTCTCCCTATTATGATTGCTTCTCCTGCTGCCAGTACTTGTGTAGTACCTGTGGTTCCTTTGCAGGTCAGTCCCCTCAAACCTCATGCAGCAGCTGCTGGAGTTGCTGCTTTGGTAAAGCAGGTTGAAAAAGGTCAGAAGAATAAGTGTGGTAGAGGTGCCAAGAAACAAACCTCTCAAGTCTCTCCATTGGGGAGTGCTTTACCTCTCTCCTTGCCTACTTAATGAAGTGGTTCCTTTGGAACACTCGGGGTCTAAATGACCTTATGAAACAAAATGCTGTACTTAGCCGTGTACATAGTAGTCTTGCTGATCTTGTTTGTTTAGTAGAAACTAAAATTCAGTCTCTTCATGCCTTAGATGTTAGAAAAAGCTTTTTACCTCAGTGGAGTTTTGCTCATAATTAGCAGCATGCATGGTTGGGACGCATTTGGCTTCTTTGGTCTGATAAGGTGGACGTTACTATCATTGACTCAAATGCTCAAGTTTTGCATTGCTATGTTACCTGTCCTGGTGAGAAGAGCAGCTGTTTTGCCTCATTCATTTATGGAGCTAATTCTGTTGTGGAACGTTCGTCTATTCTATATCAAAGTCTCTAAAATTTCTCAACTGTTGTGGGTTCAAAACCTTGGTGCTTGCTTGGTGATTTTAATGTTGTCAAGTCTGCTTCAGAATCTAGTTCTCCTGTCAAACATTTATCTGCTAAAATTGCAAGTTTCAATGCCTTTTTAACTATAAATGGCCTATTTGATCATCCTTTCTCTGGCCCATTGTTTACTTGGACAAATTTGCAGTACACATCTCCAATCTTCAGGAAGCTTGATCGCTTTCTAGTGAATGCTGATTGGTTCACAGATTTTCCTCACAGTACTGCGATTTTTCTCAATTCGAAAGTCTCTGATCATAGTCCTATCCTTTTCTCCAGTAGTACTTCACTTGCAGCCGGACCCAAGCCGTTTAAATTCTGTAATTACTGGCTCTCAAACCCAGCCTTCATCAGCACTGTTGCTTCAGCTTGGAATTGTGTTGTTGAAGGGCATGCTATGTGTCAGCTTTGGCAGAAACTAAAATTTCTTAAAAATGATCTCAGGAAGCTTCACTGCAATCTATATGGTGATCTTCCAAAAAAAATTGCTCTTGTCGAACAAGAGTTAAATTCTGTCCAATCTCAGTTGTTTGCCAAAGCTATTCACCCAGAACTGTTGCTTCTTGAGCAGTCTTTGTTTCAATCTCTTTCTGAGCTCAAGGCCGCTGAGGAATCTTCTATGAGACAACGATCTCGGATTTTCTGGTTATCTTGTGGTGATTCAAACACCCGATTTTTCGATAATATGGTTAAAGTTCGCAAAGCCAGGAACACAATACGTAGTCTTATTTCACCCCGAGGAGTTCTGATGCGTGATTCAAAACAGATTGAAGAGGCTATTGTGACCTTCTACTCTGAATTTTTGGGGCAGAAAAATCCGGATGTCTCTGCTGGCTCAATCACATACTTTCAATCTCTATTACAACGAAAACTATCCAACTCTGATGCTTCAATGCTTACTGCTGACATAACTGCCGCTGAAATCAAAAGAGCAATGTTCTCTCTTGGAAAGAATAAAGCCCCTGGGCCAGACGGTTATACTACCAAATTTTTCCAAGCCTCTTGGTCTATTGTTGGTGATGAGGTTATCTAAGCTGTAAAGGAATTTTTTGCTTCGGGGAAACTATTGAAGGGGGTCAACTCTACTATTATTAGTTTGATCCCAAAGGTTCCAAATGCTCAACAAATCACTGATTTCAGGCCAATTGCTTGCTGCACTACTCTGTATAAATGCATCTCTACGATTCTTGCAAATCGATTACAAAGATGCCTCCCATCACTGATCATCTGTTGTCAATCCGCATTTATTCCAGGTAGGCGCATTGTTGATAACATCCTCTTGGCACATGAGTTAGTCCATAATTACCACAAACCAAATCAATCTAGTAGATGTGTTATAAAGATTGATTTGATGAAAGCATTTGACACGGTCGATTGGAATTTTTTATTAAATGTCCTTGCTGCCATGAATTTTCCTGCTCATTTCATTGTCTGGCTTAAAGCTTGTTTCTCAACTACCATGTTCTCCATAGCCATCAATGGCTCTCTTTGTGGTTATTTCAAAGGAGGCAAAGGGAAGCGGCAAGGTGACCCTCTCTCACCTTACCTATTTGTAATTTCCATGGAGATACTTTCATGTATGCTTGCTAAGGCTGCTGCTGTTAACTACCTTCCCTATCATCCTAAATGCTCCTAAGTGCAGCTTACTCATCTTTGTTTTGCTGACGACTTGATGATTTTTTCGGACAGAAGCTTGCAAGCTGCTGCTGCTATTACTAGTATTCTTAAAGATTTTTATATTCTTTCTGGACTTAAGTTCAATCCAGCTAAAAGTGAGATCTTCCTAGCAGGGGTTCCAGACCATCTTATTCCTCAGATTACTCAAAAATGTGGTTTCAAATTGAGTGATCTTCCTGTGCGATACTTAGGAGTTCCTTTGATTTCTGGCCGGCTTTCTTCAACTTACTGTCAGCCTCTTATTGATAAAATCATGGCCCGTATCAACTCATGGAGTTCAAAATACTTGTCTTTTGCTGGCAAGCTTCAGCTGGTTATGTCAGTCCTATTCAGCATCCAAAGCTATTGGACAAATATTTTCATCTTACCCATTAAAGTCCTTAAGGAGATTGAAAGGCTATGTGCCTCTTTCCTCTGGTCTGGTACTTCTAGTAATGCCTGCAAAGCTAAAGTAGCTTGGACTGAACTTACTCTTCCAAAGCATGAAGGGGGACTTGGGTTGAAGAAGCTAAAAGACTGGAACCAAGCCTACATTGCTAGGCATCTCTAGAGTCTTTTGTTATGTGCTGGCTCCCTTTGGGTGGCGTGAGTGTCAAACTATATTCTGAAAGGGCGAAGTATTTGGAGCATTCCAGTTCCTACTTCCTGCTTATAGAGTTTGAGGAAGATACTTAAACTCAGGACTACTTTCTATCCCATTATTTCACACTCCATCGGTAATGGCAGGAATACTATTGTGTGGTGGGATAATTGGCACCCTCATGGCAGCTTACATTCTTTAATCCCTACAGCTATGCTTCCTAGCACTAAAATACCATTGCAAGCAAAGGTGAGTACGTTGATCTCAAATAATGATTGGAATTGGCCTACTACAAGGTTTCCCCTTATTCGTCAATTGCAACAAACTGCCTCTGCTGCCATTATGCCTTCCTTAGCTGATGATACAATTCATTAGACTCTCTCTTCCTCTGGTATGTATACAGTTCGAAGTGCTTGGGATTTTATTCGCCATAAGCGGCAAAGAGTTGATTGGTTTAAACTATTATGGTCTGTTGGATATATCCCCAAACATAGCTTCATTGCTTGGTTAGTGATTCTAGACAGATTATCAACCAGGAAAAGACTTCATAGTTGGGGTATCACTTCTGATGTCTCTTGTTTACTCTGCTCCCATCATGAGGAGTCTCGAGATCATCTTTTTTTCGAATGCGTGTTTTCAGCTGAAGTCTGGTCCAAACTTCTCACTTTATGCAACATCCAGCGTGGTGGGAGTCCTTGGAATGTTGAATTTCCTTGGGCTAAACAGCATTTGCAGAAGAAAAATATGAAAGCTCTCATTAAGCGGCTTGCTTGGTGTGCTTGCATTTACCATTTATGGCGAGAAAGGAACAACCGGTATTTTACTCACTGCTCTCGCTCCCCTGGTGCGGTTTTAGCAGATATATGTGCAGATTTAAAGCTAAGATTCTGTGGCCTTACTAGCCTTAAACCTTAGCCTCTATCGACCGAAATGCAACAGTTGTGCAGATTTTGGTGCATACAGTTTCATAATTCTAGCTGATCATTCTCTGATTATTTGTCTTTGGCTTCAGCCTGCTATTTTGATTTCCATTGTCTCTTTCAGCTCATTCTTTTGAGCTGCTTCTTGTAAATATTATTACTGCCTGTATCTCCTTGTTAGTGTCTCCCTAACCCAGTTTTGAAATGAAAATCAATTGATCTTTGATTCTAAAAAAAAAAAAACTATGGCCTCTGAGCAAGACGACGCCGTCTTCGACCACGACCTCGACGATGATGACAACGCCGCCGGACCCCCCCAGGCACGACGTCGTAGACCTCGACGACATCGCCGGACGCCGCATTATTTTGTAGGAGGAGGAGGAAGAAGAGGACGACCTCAACTCCGACGACTCCTCCCTCCCCACGCCGTCCCTTCCTTCTCCCCTGTCACCTTCGCCGTCCCCGCCCCTCCCTCCTCCTCCGACCTCACACCCGACCTCAAGCGCCCTCGCGTCTCCATAGATGACGACGAGAAATCGCCGCCGCTTCCCCGCAATCCGACGAATTGCGGCGGCTGTTCCAGCGGCCTGGACGGACGAGGACGAAGTCGCAAGGTTCCTCCTCCGCCTCTCTGTTTTCCATTTTATTTTATTTTTTACGATTTCGAAGTGAGTAGCTCTAATATATGCCTAATTAATTTATGCAATATTATTATTACGTGATTGATGACTAGTAATAGGGATTGATTGTCTTTACTTTGGGCCTTTGTTGTGTGTTTTACGAAGACGGTGATACCTAGTTTTACTTCATTAATGTTTCTTACTACTGCAATTCCTTTCCTTCTATAAGAGCTGGGCTTTTCAATTCTTGGATGGTACAGTCCTCTTGGTTGTTTTTATGAAGCTTGGTACAATAATGCACATAATCGACAGCCAGATGATTTTGGGTTAGTGCAAGTATGATTAAGGATGTTGTATAGAAACTAGTGACTTATTCTTTAGTTAGGACTGTGGTAGGTGGAAACTCTCTTTCATCATGTCGACCCTTCTCATGGCTTGGGACTTGATTTCAGCGTGACTGGTTTTAGACCTTCAACTTTGAAGTTTCCTCGAACAGAGACATTCAGCACAATGGCTAAATTCAGTGGGAGGAAATTCTCTCTAACTGAAATCATTTCGTTCAATCCTGATTTATCGAATGGTAACTTACATTTGCTGTTACTTCTCTATTAGTTTAGTGTGTAGTTTATTTATTATTTTAACGGTATCCATGGGTACTAGGTCCAATATATGTTACAGTGGAAAAGGTGATGGATGAAAGAATTGTTATCAGGTAAATTCTTATTGATGACTGTAAGTGTATTTATAGAACAGTTACAGAGCTAGTATACAACTAGATAAAGATAAGTCTATACATGTAGAAGTTATCACTACTGATATACACAACTAAACAGATAGAATATAAGTGGAATTATCTTGGGATTATATCGTTATCATCCCCCCGCAATTTGAGCTGCGCCTTGGTCATGAGATGCGCCTTGGTCGTGAGATTCAAATTGCTTCGCTGCTGCTGAAAAGCCTTAGTCCCTAATGACTTCGTGAAGATGTCTGCTTGCTGCTGTGCAGCATCGATGTGAAGAACAACAATGTCACCCCACTTGATGCGTTCACGAACAAAATGCAAATCAATCTCAAGATGCTTCGTTCTTTGGTGTTGAATGGGATTATTAGCAATGTAAGTAGTGGACTTTGAGGCAGTGAGGATAATATCGTCCACATAGAGTAAAAGAATAGCCATCCCTGTGGAAGAATGTAAAATAAAGAGAGAGGCATCAGCTTGACTGATTCCAAAACCCTTGGAGCAAAGAAAATTAGCAAACCGCTGGTACCAGGCACGCGGTGCCTGCTTAAGGCCATATAGCGCCTTATTTAGCTTGCATACATAATCCGAAAAAGCAGTATCTTCATAACCTGGGGGCTGCTTCATGTACACAGTTTCCTCCAAAACACCATTAAGAAAAGCATTTTTCACATCAAGTTCCCTTGTGAAACAACAATACCAAGAACAAGCCGAATTGTAGCCGGCTTAACAACCGGACTGTAAGTTGCATCAAAATCCTCCCCCTCTCGCTGGCTAAAGCCTTAAGCAACAAGCCGGGCCTTGTATCTTTCTAGAGAACCATCTGATTTATATTTATGCCGAAACACCCATTTAGAACCAACTATGTTAGCATGAGGAGGTTTAGGAACGAGAGTCCATGTGTGCTGGTTTTGTAATGCCTAAAACTCTTCTCTCATAGCACGTTGCCAATTAACATCACCACAAGCCTGTTTGTAAGTTTTAGGGTCAGAAGAAGGTGTCGTGGTGGTAAACAAGGAGAATTTAACAAGAGGTTTACGAGTGCCATCACGAGAACGTGTTGTCATGGCATGAGTGGGCTGCACTGGTTTCGGTTGTGGTGAAGGGACATGCAATGGAGATGAGGAAGAGGGTATGGGAGAGGATTGGGGAGGCAAAACAATTGGCGAAGGCATAGAAGAAGGAGGGGCTGGAAGTACGTGGCGTGCTGGTGAAGAAATAGACTCTTGTGAGATGGAGGGAGAGGAAGGAAGAGGCTGGATAAAAGCAGGAAGATGGAACACAGATATTGGATCAAAAGAAGTAGTAGTGGACTTAGACTTGGTAACCGGAGTGGCATATGGAAAATCAGTTTCATTAAAAGTCACATTACGGGAGATAAGGACCTGATGAGTGTGAGGATTAAAACACCTATATCCCTTATGTGTAGAAGATATACCTAGAAAAATATGAAGAGTTGCACGTGGAGAAAACTTAGTGCGACTAGGAGACTGATTATGAGGGTAACATGCACACCCAAAAACACGAAGAGAGTCCAAGGAAGGTGGAGAACCAAAAAGAATTTGATATGGACTAGACCAATTCAACGTCACATGTGGTAAGCAATTTTCAACATGAACAACATAATTAAGAGCTTCAACCCAAAATTTGGGAGGCAAACGTGCCGTAAACAGAACTGAACAAAGAGCATTAAGCAATGTGCGATGCGTACGTTCAGCCATACCATTTTGCTGATGGCTATAAGGGCATGAAAGTCGTCGGACAACACCATGCTCGTCCAAAAAACTGTTAAAACGATGGTTACAAAACTCACCCCCTCCATCACTGTGTAAAGCTTTAATCGTGGAGTGAAACTGAGTTTGTACCAAACGGAAAAGATAGACGAATTTATCAAAAACATCAGATTTACGATGCAAAGGAAAAACCCAGCAGTAACGTGAAAATTCGTCCATAAACAAAACATAATATTTAAAACCACTGATAGAAGGAATTGGTGATGTCCAAACATCACAGTGAACAATGTCAAACAAACCAGAACAAATCGTTGAGGAACTAGGATAGGGTAACACAACATGTTTACCCATCTGACACTCTTGACAAAAAGAAACAGACTTAAACTGCTGAGAAGGGAAATAAAGCTGGAAAAACTTGTTCAAAACGGGCGCACCAGGATGACAAAGGCGTTGATGCCATAAATCAGGAGCAACGCGATCACATGCCAAAACAACCGTGGAAAAGGCAACTAGTGAAGAGGAAAAGCGAACCTTGTACAAAGGACCGCAATCATTGGAGCGAAGCAGGTGCTTCTGAGATGGAAGACCCTTCAAGGAAAAACCATGACAATCAAAAGTGAGAAGACAAGAATTATCCTGAACAAAACGCTTAACAGATAACAAATTTTTAGTAAGAGAAGGGACAACTAAAACATGGCGAAGTGAAAAAATATGAGTACCAAGACGAAAAAACTTGTCTCCAATATGTGTGATGGGAAGACGCTTACCATCACCAACCTGAACTGAATCAGAACCATGATACTCAGTAAAATTATCCAGATTCGAAGTGGAATTGGTCATGTGACTGGTAGCACCAGAATCAGCAAACCAATGCGGAGAATTTTGTAAATGAATACCTGCAAAGGACTTATTAAGACTCTGCAAAACAGCAGCACTTTGAGGACAATGTTTTGCAGTATGTTGGAAGCCATCACATAACTGACATTGAACCGGTCCAGTACCTAAGACAGAAGAAGAAGGACGAGGAGACGACGGACGAGGATGCGAAGATCCAGAAGAGACAAACCGAGGAGCAGGAGATGGGTATTGAGGCTGAGAACCACGATTAGGATTATTATTGAAAGGACCATTATTTTGGAAAGAACCATGACCATGACCAGATCGATTACCCTTGTTCTTATAGCCATGACCACCAGAACGATTACCCCGACCCCCACGAGTTTGAGTGAACAATGCCTGTGACGGATCCACAGAAGAAGAAAAAGTTCGTGTTTTCTCTAAACGAGATTCCTGAGCTAAGAGATAAGAACGTAATTCAAGATAGGTAGGAAGGGGGACTCGAGATGTCATCATAGTAACAATATCATTGTACTCTGGAGGAAGACCATCTAAGACCTGAAGAACAACATCATCCTCAGAAATACTACGTCCTATTGCATCTAGATTATCAGCAAGACTGCGAACATATTGAAGATAGGAAGACATAGACCTAGACTCTTTTTTATCCTGTGTGAAAGCAGACCTGTACTCTATGTAACGTGCATTAACATGAGCTTGAAAAAGATTTTCCACAGCCACCCAGACATCCCTAGCCGTCAGAACAACACCAGGGCGAACAAGATGATTCAATATATCGGGACTGACAGTGGCAAAAATCCACGAAACAATAGAACTGTCAATTTGTTGCCAAGAAAGAAACATAGGATTAGGCAATAAAGTGCCGGACTCATCTGGAAGAGTTGAAGCTGGAGGTTCAACTGAGCCATCAACATGATGCACAACACGATGAGAATGAAAGACAGTGTACATCAAGCTCTGCCACACTAGAAAGTTAGAGAAGTCTAGGTTGCAGGCACATAATTTTTTATGTTGCTGACACTCAAAACTGAGTGAACAAGAGGAGATAGACCTGAAGAGTGGGAAGAGGTAGAAGAGGAGGCAGAACTATGAGAAGAAGAAGAAAGTGAGGAAGAAGAGAGTGTAGATTCAGTAGACATTATGCAGGCTCACAGGAACGTAATAGGCTCCGCTACCATGAAAGAATTGTTATCAAGTAAATTCTTATTGATGACTGTAGTGTATTTATAGAACAGTTACAGAGCTAGTATACAACTAGATAAAGATAAGCCTATACATGTAGAAGTTATCACTACTGATATACACAACTAAACAGATAGAATATAAGTGGAATTATCTTGGGATTATATCGTTATCAATGGATGCATTCTCTGGTGCTCGTGAGCTCTTCTTTTCTGTTCCCTTTTTGTTATATAATTGCACTGGTATTCCACTCAACATTTCAGAAGCTGCCACAGAAATGAAAGGAAGCCACTGCACTATTCCATACTGTTGTGATTTGGATGTGGATGAACTTCTGGATGGCAAGAAAGACGGGTTGGGGTTGGTCCAACAGGATCATACTGCACATTTTGGAGAATTGTAAGAAAACCTTTGGTTTTAGCAAAGTCATCTAAAAATTTCCACAGGCAATCAGACAAGCTTGCATCAGTTGATCAAGCTTCGTTCAATTGCTCAAGTGGTGAATCAATTCTAAAAGACTCTGACCTCACTGAAAGCAGGCACAGAGAGGTCAAGGCATGCATGTATTGTCCATATGCTCTATCTTCTGCAACTGATCCTCACTCAAGCATTTATTGGCTGGTAAGCTTTTAACTTCTTGTTTTTTTCTCAACTCTACCATAGACCTTAGATCAACTTGTCGATGGATGTATTACCTATCTTGGAGTTTTGCTTTTAGAAAATAAGTTGCTTGTTTTCTTTCATTTTTTTAGCTTCAAAATGAAAATAATTTCAAAACCATTCTGCAAAAATAAGCATTTGCAGTGAATATGCATTAGTTGCTTTCAGTTACCAGAAGATGGGCGGATAGCATTCCAGAAATGTAGGTATATAGACAGGTTATAAATGCTTCACTACAATCAAAAGCAATCCTATTAATCATTGTTGTTTTCTACGACATGGGACCCAAGTATCGAAGTCTGTTTAATGTGTTTTACAGAATTGATAAGCACCCTGGTTGCTGTGGCAGGTTCTTATGTCTTTGGAACAGCTGTAAGTAAGCTTGGTTTGGCTGTAGTTTCTGTCATTTTAGATGATTTTTTCAATGTAGAATCATTTGGGTTCTGATTTGTGGTTTTGCAGAAAATGACTCTGATGCTGCTGCATGATACGTTAATTATGTGGAAATTGATATTCTGAGTCTTTACACACTACCATTTACAAGCACCGAATTCATGAACCGACTAAATCAAATATAACATTGATTAATTTTACATGGTTGTTTGGTACTAAGAAAACAAACAAGTTCAATTCAGTATGTGATTATTTGTGTAGCAAATTTGCTCTGTTGTTTTTGTACATTAATTAGCAAATCTGCTATGATAATTTCCTATCAGGTTTGACAAAGTCCGAAACCCCAGAGAAAATTTGCTAAATAGGTATGGTGATGTTACACCGGATGGGCAGTATGTGACTATCATAGAAAACTCAAAGCAGGTGATTTATTTTCAAGATTGGATTCTAATTAATATGTCCTTTACTACTGAGCCAACTAAATACTAATAGGACTAATATATTTAACTTCACCGAGATTTGGGGCACACTTGGCCACTGGAAAAATTGGTCGTGTAGTTGTTGCAACTACCTCAATTTACAAAGCAAAGGTGCGTCTGTCTGCAATAAAACATGCATTCCCAGTCCAGCAGAAGTCTAAGAGAAACTGTCTTGGGTAGGTAAGAGAAGTAGCCATTGTTCTAGTTTGATTTAGTTTACATTTTGGTTTCTTTCTATTGTATAATATAAGAATATAGTGGTGGCTCATAGTCAATTCCTTGGATCTCTGATATACTATAAGAATTTGTCTAAATTGTTATTGGATATAGGCTTTGTCATGCATGTGAATCAGATAAATGAAGTCAGGTTTTGATTTGCAAGCATGCAAACCATCATTTGATGAGATTACCAAAAGAATCAAAAGTCTTTAGTTAATTAAGTATTGTAATTCCCTGCATTACTTGAAAATTTGTTGGCTTCTGTTACCTCTTTTATTTTATCTTAATGGCTTCGCTCAGTAGAATGTATGCTAGATTAAAGTTTTATTTAACAGCAGCATTTGTTTTTAGAAACATTGGATTACTAGAAATGTTTGATATTTGATCACACCATATCCATTGGATCATTATACCTTTCAGTGATAGCTTAAGGATCTGAAATGGGGGTTCCAGTATGTGTGTATAGAACCTCAGAGTTCCTTGGAGCCTTTCTGTGAAGATAAATGAAAGCTACATGCTCCATGCGAGAAATTCAAAGTGTGTTGATAACATTTTGCTTTTACTTACATGGGCTCTCTAGTCGGGGGTCTTAGGTGATAGTATTGCTGGCTAGTACCTTATATTCTACTCTTCACTTCAAATTTGTGACACTAACTTATTTGCAGATTTGGACTGAACGTGGTTCCCCTCCTATTAAGGGTGCAAAAGATAACTTGCACTTGCTAGAGTCTTGTGCTGCTTTTGAAATATTTGAAAATCATGGAGAATGCTACTTTTCTCAGTGATGATAACATTATAGATGGCATCTTGAGCTTCTATTTTTCTTCTCCTTATTCTTTAAACTAGTGCTCTTCCCGTGTTACACACGGGTTTGCATGGTGTCCAGTTTATTAGGATTTAGCCAAAGGCACGGTCAATAATAATTTTTCGATTTTCAATAATATTAGGGAATCCATGTGTCGACACCAAGGTTATTTTAACTGCTTATAGTTATTTTTTTTTATCAATTTTGAGCGTGCATTTGGATAAGTCCTAATAAAATAGATTTTTCTAAATTGTCAAGATACATTGTATAAATTTAATATATATATTTATAATTATTTTCGAATTATATGTCCACTAATGGGTATGTTTGTAAAATTGATAAGCAGATTTTGAATTCTACTATATAAAGACAATTAAGGACCAAATTCTATACTTTGGATTGTACATATTTATTACTAATTTTGGTTTTTGAACATAATAAATATATTTTGTAAACAGTCCATATATATTGTAAAATTTAATACGCACATTTATGATTAGTTTCAATTTTCAAACCTGATAAATAAAATATATGTATTCATATTTAGATTTGGAATTTTATTGTATAAGGATAATGTAAAGGCCAAATCCAATGCATTGAATTATATATATTTATTAATTATTTTGGTTTCAAACTTAATAAGTAGGTTTTATAAATAGTCCAAAAACATTGTACAAATTTACCTTATATATTTTACAGTTAATTATAATTTTCGACCCTAATAAATAAAATATATGTATTAATAAGTGGGTTTCTAAAATTAATATGTACTTTTATGATTCCATCGTATAAAGTCAATGTAACTACCAAATCATATGAATTGGGTTGTATATATTTGTTATTGATTTGGTTTTTTAAACCTATTAAATAGGTTTTGTAAATTGTCTAGCGACATTGTATAAATTTAAAATATATTGATAATTAGTTTCGATTTCTGAAAATAATAAATAAAATACATATTGTAACAGCCCGGGTAAAAATTTGGATTTTTACCGGGACTGTAAAAGTCTTTTTACCGTGATTTACCGTTGAATTAATCTTGGGTAATTAATTCAAGGTAAATCCGGCGTCGTTTTTCGTAACCGAGGGTTTTCCTGCGCTCGAGATTTTTCCGTGGATTTTTTGGGCCTAAGTTGGTATTTTTCGGGTCCTGGAATCTTCGGAAAATCACACCGGAAAATAACTAAGGGGGTATCAGTTATTTTCTGGTCCGGATCGGACCCGCCTATATTATTGAACGCGACGCAGCCTTCACACGCCGAACATCATCTTCACGGGTTATAAAAGAAGAAAGCAGGAGAGGGGAAGAAGAGAAGAGAAAAAGAGAGAAAAGGAGAGAAAAAAAAAGAAAAAAAACAGAAAAATAAAAGAAAACAGAGAGAGAGGGAAAAAATAAAAAGAAGGAAAAATAATAAAAAAAAAGAAACAGAAAATAGAAAAAAAAGAAGAAAATAGAAAAAAAAGAAGAAAAATGGAAGAAAAGGGAAGTGCACAGTGTCACCACCTTTACCCCCGAGCCATCACTGTTTACCCGTAGCGTCTCCGCGCTGCAGAACATACACATAAGAGGTAATGATGCCATAAATAAGCGAAAATATAAATATTATTAATAATACTAATATTTTCATTACAAACATAAATATTACATTGATATTTTAAAAAGAAAATACATTCATCGCCTTGGAACGACGTTGACCCTGAAGCTGTTGGGGTCATTGTTGATGTTGACCGTGATTCTGTCGCTCCATGAGAACCACATGCCGCCTGCGTTGTTCTGTCCAGGAAGTTCGAACTGGTTTGCTGCAGGGAACCGGAGTGGGATGAGACCGTGATCGTCTTCAGGCTGCCATTGGGTCTCCGTGAGAAGAACCATGTTTGGTTTGTACTGGTTCTTCAGGTCCCTCAGGGTACGCGAGAACTCCTGGGAATGCCTAGCGACTCCTCTGTAGTTCCACACCAGTAGTCGGGCCTTTGGCCAAGTTGGAGGTAATAGAGTTATTCTGGGCATGCTTTGGGCAGTCATCGAGAGCTGGTAGTAGGCGCCTTGCTCCGGGAATTGACAAGTGGACTCTAGGTCGAACTCCTGAAGTCTTTCGGAGATGAGGAACATGACGGAGTTGGCCGATCCGTAGAAGGAGGTCCTCAGGGTGCCACGGTCCTCTAGGAAGAACGTCTCTTCCATAGGAGTGACGAAGAACCTCGATGAGTAGAGTTCGTCGACGAAGACCAGACGAGGCATTCTGCCGAGCTCGTTCGGTAGTTCCTCCGGACGCTCGTTGATCATGCTATAGGCCAGCCGCTTTCTTCTGCCTAGGTTGGCACCTTCGACGAAGAATATAGATGAAGGAGCAAGCATTGTGTTTTTGACGTATAGGTGTTTTGTTTTTCTGAGTTTTGAGGTTTCTTTGCTTGAGCGTTTGTTTGCTTCAAGATGCTTTTGATGATTTACACCTCACCGGTCCGTCTTTTATACTCTTATGGGGAGCGTGATTACTGTTTTCGATTTTCAAGATTTTACTTTTTGAAAATTTTGCCGTTGCTTCATTTATTGCTTCGATACTTTACACGTTTTTCGGGCCACAAATGCCAGTGTTTTCAGCCCTTCTCTATCTCAAGATTTTCTAACACCATGGCTACCTTGGCGTTTCTTTTTATGGTTTTTACTATATTTACCTGCATCTTTTATCACAGGCATCCGTGACTGTTGAGGCTAGACTGACGGGACCACACCTCGAGTAGAGCGCATGTTCGACAAGCTTACAGCTGTTCGGACATCGTGGAGAGACGAGACTTGACAGACGTTTTTGGCTCATGCGGAATTTGTGAACAAGTGGATGTCGTTTCTTTCGAGGAAACCGAAGTCACCGTTAGCTCCGTATGTCACGTTTCTCGGGATCAAGGATGTCTACAATCGATTTAGAGCGCCGAGCATGAAAACGTGTTTTTGTTTTAATTTCTTTATGTTTTGATTTTGTTAAACGAGTTTTGTTTTTAATTTCTTTATATTTGATTTTATATTCTTATAGTTGATTTTTGTTTTGCTTTGAGCTGTTTTATTTTTTCTGTTTAACAAGAGATTTCGTAACACAAGAGATTTTGATTTAAAAAGAAAACTTATTTTATTTATTTTATAACGGTTTTACAACAGGAGAAGAAGTACTCTATGGAGCTACTTGCTTCTCTAGGTCTTTTACAAGCTTTTGTATGTTCTTCATGTGAGGGAAGAGTTCCGCGCACGCCAGTTCTATCTGCATCACCGCCGAGCTGATCTTCTTCAGTGAGACGTTCAGCTGCGTCAGAGTCTGCTGTGGTGTGCTGCTTTCAGCCGTTGCCTTGCCCTTCCTATCCTCAGCTTCTTTGGGAGCACGTTTCTTCCGCCGTCTTCGAAAGACCACCATATGTTCTTTGAGACCGATGATGTTCGTCTTGAAGCGCTTCTTGGCAGGTTCTTCATCGGAGCTTGTCGGGAAAGCAGTACCGCCGATGTAGCTGTTGTTCTCGGAGTCTGAGGTGGTTCTTGTCCTCAGTGGAGAGTCCATAACTGTGTGTGAGTTTGCCAGTCATGAGGTTTGGTTCTTATAGAGGACGAGATGTCGCTTAAGGGTATAAGCGGTATCTCGGGTTGAGTTTGGACACCTAGCAGAGTGTGCCAGAAGCTTATCATGGTAGGACCCACAGATAAGACGACGAAATTTCGGGGACGAAATTCTTTTTAAGGTGGGTAAACTGTAACAGCCTGGGTAAAAATTTGGATTTTTACCGGGACTGTAAAAGTCTTTTTACCGTGATTTACCGTTGAATTAATCTTGGGTAATTAATTCAAGGTAAATCGGACGTCGTTTTTCGTAACCGAGGGTTTTCCCACGCTCAAGATTTTTCCGTGGATTTTTCGAGCCTAAGTTGGTATTTTTCGGGCCTAAGTTGGTATTTTTCGGGTCCTGAAATCTTCGGAAAATCACACCGGAAAATAACTAAGGGGTATCAGTTATTTTCCGGTCCGGATCGGACCCGCCTGTATTATTGAAGGCGGCACAGCCTTCACACGCCGCACAACATCTTCACGGGTTATAAAAGAAGAAAGCAGGAGAGGGGAAGAAGAGAAGAGAAAAAGAGAGAAAAGGAGAAGGAAAAAAAGAAAAAAAGAAAAAACTGAAAAATAGAAGAAAACAGAGAGGGAGGGAAAAAAAATAAAAAGAAGGAAAAAAAACAAGAAAAAAAAGAAACGAAAAGCAGAAAAGAAAGAAGAAAATAGAAAAAAAAGAAGAAAAATGGAAGAAAAGGGAAGTGCACAGTGTCACCACCTTTACCCCCGAGCCATCACTGTTCACCCGTAGCGTCAACGCGCTGCTTCTCGGCTCACTGATGCTGCCACCGTCTTCGCCGAGCCGACGCAACCTCGACGCCGCCCTCCCCGTCGCCGTCCGCCGTCTGACGCGCCTGTGGGAGCCGTTGACCCGTCGTGCAACCCGCGGATCTCCCTCTCCGCGCCGCTGACGACGACACCGGCGATGCAGCGCCGCCTTTCCACCGCCAGACGAGTCGCCTCAGCCTCGCCGACCCCGCGCTAGCCTTCCTCTCGCCCGTCCCTGCCGCTCGTCGCGCCGCCGTTGCTGAACCCGAGGTGAGGCCGCGTCCGACCCGTTTCATCTGGTTAGGTCGTGTCTCTGGGTTGGGTTTTGTTCGTTGGTTTGGGTTGTGTGTGCTGGGCCGGGCCTTGGCAGGCCTGTGCTGGGCTGTTGCCTTGGTCTGGGCCGGCACTATTCATGGCCCAGTCCGATTTAATTTAATAAAATAAAATATATATATGTATTTATTTATTATTCTGGTATTTAATTTTGAGAAAAAATATATATTTACTTTGAGAAAATTATGGTCAATTTAATTGTGGTATTTTGAGGAAAATATAAATAAATATACTTTGATAAATAATTAAGTTTTGTTTTGGAAAAACTATTATTAATTGGAAAAAAATATATACCATGGAAATATTTTCTGGAAAATTTATATAAATGTTATTTTTCCTGGAAAATTATGGTAGCTGGTACCTTTTGGGAAAATATGTATTTATGGTATACATGATTTATATTTCTGAAATATATAATTATTTTGATAATGTAATTGTTTGGAAAAGTATTTTATGTTGGAAATATATATGTGTATTTATAAATTCGTATTTATTTTCAGAAAATAAGTTTATGTGAATATACTTTCTGAAAATGGAGTTTTCTAAAGATAATAATACTTGGAAATTATATTTTGGAAAGTATAATAATTTTTATGGAAATATTATAGAAAATATATACATATGTTATAATTTCCAGAAAAATTATGGTAATTATTATTTTGGAAAAAGTATATTATTTTATAAAAATTTTTTGGAAAGAGTTTTAATTAAAGTATGGTACCGAAATTATATTCGGATATACGTACGGTATAATATTTACGGTAAAGGGAAATAATAAAAGAGATATGAACCGGGATGGGTTTATTTCGCAGTATTGGCATCATAGCATACCGATTATGTGCATTTATGTGAGTATATTGTTTTGTCGTATAGATTTGGATATCGGGAAGTTTCCCGAGGAGCCGGCTTGGGACCGGTCATTGTTTCCGGAATTGAGTAATCGGCCAAGGTGAGGATGAATTTCCTTCAATGTGTGCCTGTATTACTCGGTTGTTGTGTTTGATGATTATTGCACTGTTGATTGTTGCATTTGCTGTGGTTTGACTTGGGATGTTTATCCCATTGTCTTGATTGTTGTCGGGATGTTTATCCCAGTATCTTGATTGGTTTTTGGATATTTATTATCGTGTCTTTGGCCATAAGAATAATGGAATAAATAATAAATTGTGATAAGGATGTCGATCCTTGGATTTGGATGGGATGTCTATCCCGGGATTTTGGTTAGGGATGTTGATCCCTGTGATTTGATTTTGAGGACGATAATATAATTGTCACGTGGTAAGTAGTGGTACGACTAGATGGTTTAAGACTGTTTCGTGGTGGCCGTGACCTGAGTTACTTGTGATAAGCATGTCTATGCTTGGGATGTCTATCCCGTGATTATTTTTGGGATGTCTATCCCTGGGTTCGTATTTTTGGGATGTCGATCCCTGGGTTCTCTGGATTTGGTCTGGCACCCGGAATGTGTTGATAACCAGGTCTGACCCCTAGCTTATCCGTGACGGGGCCCGGAAAGATAAAATTGGAAAATTGGATTTTTGATTTAGTCTTTATGGTCTTGGACCGGTTTTGGGTCGGTATTTTGGTTTGGTATGTATTTTGGGGATTTTTGCCTGTTTTCGACCTTGAGTAATTATAATGTTGCATATTGATTGTCTATCCTTCGTCGGTGAGCACTTCGGACTCACACCTCACCTGCGGACTTTCATCCCGTAGGATGAGTTATTTGTGGTACAGGTTTGATGCATTCCGGACAGGCTGCAGCGTTATCCCTTGGACAGGGATCGGATCCATAATTTGCATCTACGTCGCATACAGTGTCTTTGTGAGTTATTAAGTCTTCCGCTATGCATTATTTTTACTATTGTTGGGCCAATGGGCCGGTTATGGTGATATTGATGTTATTATTTTGGGCTGTTGAGCCCGAGTTTCTGTTGTATACACTGTATGCTGAGCTTGGTTTGGTTGGGTCGTCACAGTTCCGGCACGTGTTTACTGTGTACGGTAAATACGGGTCGGGGCGTTTCACATATATTGATAAGTATATCTCAAATTTAATAAGTAGATTTAAGATTCCATTATATAGAGACAATGCAAAGACCAATTCTTATGCATTGGATTGTGTATATTTATTATTAATTCCGATTTTTGAACCTAATAAGATTTCATAAATGGTCCGAGCACATTGTAAACATTATATATATATATATATATATATATATATATATATATATATATATATATATTTAGTTAGCCTCAATTTCTGAACTTAATAAATAAAGTATACTTAGGTTTATAAAGCTAATAATCTTTTCGGTCCTAATATTTTACGTAAATTCTTTATATCCTTTTAGTTTTCTTGGCACCTTATAATTTATAAATATTTTATATTTTTCTATAAGTATATTGTAACAGCCCGAGTAATTTTTGCATTTTTACCAGTACTGTAAAAGTTATTTTATCGTTATTTACTATTATAATTAATCTTGGGTAATTAATTTATGGTAACTTGTGCATCGGATTCCGAAACTGAGCCCTGTCCCGCGTTCGGGATTTTTCTGCGGATTTTACGGACCAAGTTGGAATTTTTCGGTCCAGGAATCTTCAAAAAAGTTAGGTTTATCCTCGAGATAACGGACCAGAAATAAAGTCAAGGGGGTATATTGGTTATTTTCTGGTCCGGACGGGACACGCCTCACATGCTGCACAGTAGTGCATAACTGTGGGCTGTGCCGCCTCTATCCTGTATCGTCCGTGCTCTGCTTTTTCCTGTGACCCTTGTGCCTTACCAGTACCATGCACTGCATGTCTTTTACCTGTGATCTCCTGCCTTCCTAGTATACCACATCTTTATCACCTTCCTTCCTATGCAACTCTGCAAATTCACTGCCCAGAAGACCCATACAACCTACTGAACCAAATCAGAAAGAAAAAAAGAAAAACACACAAAACACCCAACCGAACTGCCACGTCACCCTCTCCCCTTCTTTTTCTTTTTCTTCCTTTCGCCTCCACTACCGCCACCTGAGAACCGCCACCACCATCCACCCGTGACCACCATCTCCACCACCTGCAACCTCGCCGCCACCTGCACCTCCTCCCTTCCTTCCTCCTTCCTTCTCCCTCGCTGGCCGCTCTTCCCGCTGCTCATCGCCGCCGTCCAAGTCGAGACGAGCTCGACAAAGTGAGTTCGCCCCGCTGCCGGCCTCCCTCGTCCGATCTCTTCCCTCGCACCACCTCTCTCGTCACGACGACAGTCGCGCCGCCTCCTTCCCGTTCCGGTCGCGCCTCAGTTGCGTCGCCTCTGCCGCCGTCGTCTCGCGCTTCAGTTGCGTCGCCTCTGCCGCCGTCGTCTCGCGCTTCAGTTGCGTCGCCTCTCCCGCCGTCGTCTCGTGCCGCCGCCGCTGCAGCCCACAGCAAGGTGAGCCATTGCGGGTTGAGGACGACCCGGACGTTGTCAACACGGGTCGGGTTGACCCAGGGTTTCGGTTGGGTTTCGATTTTGGGCTGGATGTGTTATGGTTTGTAGTTTGGGTTAGAGCTGGGTTGATGTGCACCTGGGCCTGCGCGTGGGCCTACACCTTGGCTCTTGCTTGGAGCTTGGGTCTGGTCTATTAGTGGGTTGGGTTAGTATTGTTAGCCCAGTTCAGATTTAATAAAAAAAAGAGAAAAGATATTCTGGAAATAAATATAATTCTCGGAATTTAATGGGAAAAAAATAAAATAAAATAATATAACAAGATTTATTTTTCTGGAAACAATATTTTGGGAAAATATATAAATGGTATATAATAATTATTTTGAGGAAATAATTTGGAAAGGTATTATCAAAGTATTATACCGGAATAATATCCGGGTATAAGTATAGTATGGTATTTTGACACTTGAAAATAAATGGTGCATTATGATGATAATGGAAATAACCTGAGGCAGTAACCGAGACGAGTTAGTATTTATTTTACGACATACCGTATTAGCATGACATCTGCATAACATCTTATGTGTGCATGTTATTTGGTTGATATGGGAGTTGATAACGAGCAGATACCTGAGGAACCGGACTTGGAATCTGTTGGGCATTTCCAAAATTGATAATCGGCAAAGGTGAGGATGGATAACCCTTGATATGTGCCTGTAATACTGTGTGTGCTTTGTTGTTTGATTGAACTACTGAGAGGATCATTGTTGGTTATTTGACTGCTATGGTTATTGTTGTTGCTGTTGTTGGACTATGTTGTTGGTCTTGTGGATATTGTGAATAATGTTGAACTGTTAATTGTGAATAATTGGTGTTATGAGATTGTTGATGGTTTGGTCTGTGGAATAACTTGAGATAATAGAAAGTTGGATAATTGAGGAAAGAGTATTGGAATTGAAATTGAATTTGAGATGATGATTTAATTGTCACGTGGAAACTAGTGGTACGACTAGATGGTTAGAGGCTAGTTCTGAGGTGTCATGGCCGGTTTGGTTTGGTTATTGGGGATGTTGATCCCGGTTTGATTTGGATATTGGGATGTTGATCCCGGATTGGTTTGTTATTGGGATGTTGATCCCGAATTGTGTTTTGGCCTGGCATCCGGAATTAGTTAATAACCAGGTACGACCCTAGTTTGTCCAGTGACAGGGGCCCGAAAGATAAAATTGGTAATAATAAAAATTATTCTTTTGGTCTTGGCTCAGTCATGATTTGGTTGATTCTTGAGTGGTCTTTTGCTGGTATTTTCTTCGAAAGTATTATGGTTGCCTGCATATCTCTGTTTATCCATGGTTGGTGGGCACTTCGGACTCACCCCTCACCTGCGGGCTTTCATCCCGTAGGTTAAGTTGTTTCGTAGTTCAAGTACGACGTTCGATGGCTGCTGCTTTCTTCTCCACCTGACTCCGGATCCACACCTCCGTTGCATGTGCATATAAGACTTCCGCTGCTGTATTATATGTGTTGTTGTGTTGCTGTTTTCCTAGTATGCATAAGATGTTGTTTGTACTATATTTTGCTGCTGCTGTTGAGCCTTGGAGAGTGTGGCTTGAATAATGGTCCCCGGGTGCGGGTGACAGATGATGTACTAGTGATTCTGTTGTATTTGGGATTTGTTGCTGTGTAGTATTTGACTATGATGTACTGTCTGTTCTATCAATAAGAATAGTTTCGGCACGTATTTACTGTATCCGGTAAATACGGGTCGGGGCGTTTCATATATTCTATAACAAATTATTTATTACGTATGTACCAAAAAAATTATTTTTTAATTTACTTATATAAAAAATTTTAAGTTTATAACCTTCATATTTTCTCATAACAAATTTATATTTTCAAAACCTCATAAAATTCTATAAACTATTTTCTTTGGTTCCTTTGGTAATAATTTTTTTTCTCATTTTTATTAACTTCTTTTCTTTTCCCAAAGAGATTTTGTGGCTAATTTTTAAAACTTTTTCATGAGACACAATAGTATTAAAATATTTTATATAAATTATTTATTAATCATATTTATATTTCTTTTAATTTTTGAGATAGTATAATATCTTTTAATATTTTTAAATATTATTATAATAAAATAATTTTTTATTTGTTTTTTCACATATTTTTCAATTTTATAGATTTTATAATTTATTATAAATAATTTTCTCTATTTTATGACCTTTGAATCTACCTATAAATAGGATATAAATTAATTTTGCTTCATTTTCTATCTTATTTTTACTGAAAACATATATCTTTTGTTATTTTCATATTTAACATATTGAATTTTTGAACTTTAAAGATGTATATATATTTTTTGCTTGCTTACTTACTTATAATAAATTTTTTTATTTTTAATAATTAATGTTCAATTTTCTTAAAAACAAATGCATGATTTTTTTTGCAATAGTCATATTAAATATTAATTCTCTTTTCCTTTTCCTTTTCCTTTTCCTTTTCCTTTTCCTTCTTTCTCATTTGTTTTCTCACTTAAAATAGTATTTCTTTATTTGTGTTACAACTTACACTATCATTCCAGCTTGATCTTGAACTGCCAACCATTGCAATTTACAATACAAAAACAGTGAATCATTTTTATATTAAATTCTTTTACATTATTATAGTAGTAAAATTAAAATTATTTATGGTGCCATTTCATAAACTTGTGTCGCTTAAAAAAATTGTAGAAAGTACCAAAACAAACACTGTGAGATCAACAGATAATTGCAACATGCACTTTCTATACGCATAGTCTTATTTTTATTTACATACAGAACGGAAATAAAATCGAAAGTAGAGAGACAACTCTTTAATCTTCAAAATTGAGGCTTAAATAGAACATCTTATCTATTTTTTTATAACACTTTGTTGAGGCCTTCTTAGAATATTGTTCTCCTTTTTTCTCATACCATTAAACACCATAGAATTTCCGTAGCTTGATTGTCTAAGCTTCAATAAACATATAAGAAAATAAGACAAACTGCAATGCTGAACATTACATCAATTGCTGCTAGCAGCAATGATCCCAAATATTGATCATTATCAAATTTCCAGGGCTGATGCTGGAAAAGCTGGCTCTATGCATTTGTACTGTCCCAAAAATAATATCTTCTTCATGGCTCTCCTATGACTTGTGTCTTGTGGCTTGCTGTAACAAAAGTTAAATACATAATAATCAAACGCATCCAATCCCAATCACTGCCACCGTCACCGCCAGTCCATCCATTATTATTAGATTGTTATATTATTAATCACGCACACCTCCCCTCATAAAAGTAGGAGGAGACGGCGGTAAGACAATAGTAGTGGGGATGGAGCATTAGAAGGAGGTGGAGTTGTAGTCTTTGGAGTAGGGGAGGAAGACGGTGACTTTGCTATGGAGGACACAACACAACCATCAAACCATCTACCCCACCCAAAAGACCAAAAAAAACACAGAAAGGAAGTGAAATACCTCTGCAACTAAATAAAAAATGGCAAAAAATAGGGGTGGGAAAAACACATATTTATAGCCAAATCGGTTCATGAATTTTTATTAACAAATCAGGATTCATGAACTGAATTTATTAGCTTAATTATGGTTCATGAATTTTTAGTAACAAATCAGGATTCATCAACCAAATTTATTAGCTTAATTATGGTTCATAAATATTTGGGGTAAAAATTATGGTTCATGAAGGGTTATTTTTGTTTTTCCTCTCCTCCCACCAGAAGTGTGTTTAATTTGGCTAGATTTGTAATTCAAATACTAATTGTAGGTGTTGCCACGTGGCCTTCTATATTTACAGAAACAGGTTCCACTATTATATATTTATATAGATGGTTACTTTCTCCTTCTAATTTTTCTTGAACTTCAGTTGATGTAATCTAAGCAAACGTGTTTTATGGTAATTTATTAGCTTCTGCCTTTTTTTTTTCTTTCCTTTTTTACAGAATCATTTGCGTGGACTGAAGAAACACTTGAAATAGCTTATTATTTGTGCCATCAAAATTCTTTCCTGTAGGAATTTGTAAATTGCTTTAATGTGATACTGTTACATTTTTTGAAACAGTAGAATTGAATTTCATACGTATGCCATTTTTTTAATGAATGCTATTTTAAGGGAAAAACATAAGCAATTTATGTGATGTACGTTCTTATGGCTTTGCATTAGTTATATATTTGGTACTCTTCCCAATCTAATTTTCATAGCTGGATTAGTATATATATATTCAGGGATAAAGAATATTGCTTTTGTATAATATCTGTATTTTTTCAAAACAACCTCTCACATCAACCTCAGCCTCATTTGCAACTTCTCTTCCTCGTGAACTATCTATAATTTGGAGTTTAAGAAAACCGAATCATTTGACTATTTCCACCAGGCAATAGGAAATTACTGTTTTCTTTTTTAACGTTAAGATTTCAATATGACCTGGGCTTAGGTTCGGCCCTACCTCCAGTCACGTCAAGCAGCGTAGAGATGGGGCCTGAATTTGGACAAAGCGTGTCGGGGTTTCAGGATTTCTTCTAACGACCCGAGACTATTTTCACTACTGCCTGCACTTTTTTTAAATAGTTTTAAGGAAGAATGTGTCGTTGATCGTGATGCTAGTTCCCCATCAACCAACCACAGTTGGTACTTTGGTGGTAGAGTTGCAACTTGTAAATCTAGAAGCTAGATAATTACTTAATTAACAACCTTGCCCAGGATAGTAAGAAAGAAAACTCAATAGTATTGAGTAGAACTAGTCCTCGATCACATGATTCCATACTTAAACAATTTTCTGTCGAATTATAATCTTGAATGCATTTTGTTTTCGTTGAAATCCCTACTGACAGTAATTTCTATGGATATGTGTGTTTAGAAGTTATTGGATGACAGTGGTTACGTGCTACTCCTCTAAGGTGGTAGACTAAAAGCCTTGATCCTTGAAAGAGGGCGCGGAACAGTGGAAGATTCAAAGCTGAACTAGCCGGTGGAGTAGTAGTAACAAAGTGTGGCTATATGGCACCTAGATCATGGTGTTGTAAGACTAGCTGAGCAACATATTTCACGGGCCAGCATTAATAGTATACCTCAGCTTAGTCTTATTGCTAGTAGTACTGATCAATTTTGTATACTTTATTCAAAGGAATATTCTCATTTACCAAACATTACTAGCAAGCATGATAACCGGATCAAGTCCAGAATTGGAGATTATGTGTAATCTTTGGCGTTGCCATAATTAACATGGCACATACGAGAAAATTGTCCTTCATGGAATTCTTTTCTGGAGCCAGCCTGTGGTGTTAGTATATATAAGTCAAGTAATTAACAACTTTTATAACCCCATAACGCGCTTTAGTTAGCTAGCTCCAGCAAGAGTGCAAATCCAAGCATCTCTAATCCTCTCTCAAGTTTCAGACTTAGTCATTAACCCCTATTATGTTTCTCTTCTTGATGAAAAGAGTCACCATGTACAAGTTCTTGATCAGTTTACTCTTAATCATCTTTTTCAATTCACATGGTGAAGCTCAACAGAACTACTCAGATAGTTCAGCACTTGACTGCAACAGCAATGACAAGGCAGGACCATCTCCTGCCTTGCTTTACACTTGTAATGGCCAGCACCAAACTTGTCCAGCCTTTCTCATTTTTAAGTCTCGGCCTTCTTTCGATTCTGTTCCCACCATCTCAACACTCACATCTGCAAGCCAGGAGGACCTAGCTAGAGTCAACAACGTTACTTAAGGCTGCATAAGTTCCCCGTCAGCAAAGAGGTACTTGTCCCGGTTACCTGCTCTTGTCTAGGCAAATACTACCAAGCCAATACCACATTTTATGTCACAGAAACCTTAGGAACATACTATGTTATAGCACTTGTTGCTTATGAGGGACTATCCACCTGTGCTGCTCTCACGCGTGCAAATCCTCAAAGTGAATTACATTTATTTCCTGGTTTGGAAATACAAGTACCACTCTGTTGTGCTTGTCCTACAGCAAATCAAATCAAGAATGGCACCAATTATTTATTGACTTTTCCTCGTAACCCAGATGACAATATTACTGATAGATTCGGTTTGAGTGAGCAGACTGTAATTGATGCAAATGGATTGAGAGAAAATCCAACTCTTATAACCAACACCACAATTTTGATACCTTTGCCTACTCCACCAACTAGTTCACAGACTATAATTCAAAATAATATAGAAGAGATTCCACCTCCAACACCTTTAACAACTATAACTAGAAAATCCAAGAGAAAACTTTTCAAAGTATGCCGGGATTGCAGCAGCCTGTTTTTTACTACTCCACATCATTGTCATGGTTAATATCCTTCCGCTATGCAACAAGATCAAGCGCAAGGTCCGCGAAAACGAAAAGGATACTCGCTCAAAGCAGGTGGGGAATGAGGATCTTCGTGTGGAAATTGCAAGCTGTGAGCAAGTCTTCAAAGTCTATGGAATCCAAGAGGTAAAGAAAGCTACTGACAACTTCAGCACCAAGAACATAATAAAGGGATCAGTCTACCATGGAGACTTTGGTGGGTTGATCTGCATCGTGAAGAAGATGAACAGAGATGTCTCAAAGGAAGTGAACATGTTGCAGAAGATCAACCACTTCAATCTGATAAAGCCTCAGGGATTCTGTGAAGATCGAGGCTCTTTTTACCTTGTCTTTGAGTACATGAGATATGGGTCTTTAAAAAAATGGTTATCAGCTGGCAAGAGTAGTAAAGACATTGGGAGCTGGTCTAGGAGGATCCAGATTGCTGTGGATGTTGCTAATGGACTTTACTATCTTCACAGCTTCACCGAACCAACTTACATGCACAAGGACATCAAGAGTAGCAACATTCTGCTAAATGGCGAAGTCAGGGCCAAGATAGCCAATTTCAGTCTTGCAAGAACAGCAAAAGATGACGATGCCACGACAAAAAATGTTGTGGGGACTAGAGGTTATATGGCGCCTGAATACCTAGTGGCAGGACATGTTAGTCCCAAGAGCAATGTCTATGCTTTTGGAGTTGTATTGCTAGAACTCATCACAGGAAAAGATGTTGTTCTTGTCTAGAATGGAAGGGAATCACTGCTCAGGAAGATTGGTGTTGATGGTGGCCAAATTTGGTGGTTGGTAAGGTGGACGGGTTCGTGACAGTAGGAGGAGTTGGCCTGGTGGCTGGATTTGGAGATTCGTGGTTGTGCTTGAGATGGATGGCACACTTCTAAATAAACAAAATCTTGACTTGTTGACAGGAGGGGGAGGAGGAAAGAGGAAGATGGTTGTGTTTTATTTTTTTAAAACATTGATGATTTTTATTTTGATGAAGGATTTAGATATTGGTTTTGTTTTGAAGGGAGGGGATTATTTGAAACGCCCCGACCCGCATTTACCGTACACGGTAAACATGTGCCGAAACTATTCTTATTGATAGAACAGAAAGTACATCGCAATCAAAATACTACACAGTAAATCCAAATACAACAAAGATTTCCAAACAACATCTGTCACCCACTCATACGGGGACCATTATTCAATCCTCACACAAAGCTTAACAGCAGCAGCAGGTAGTATTAACATCATCACAAGCCTTAAAGGAAAGCAGCGACACAGCATCATATATCACACAGCAATAGAAATTTAATACAGCATCATATGCAACAGAACAACAGCGGAAGACTTTGTGCACATGCAGCGAAGGTATGGATCCGGAGTCAGGTGGAGAAGAAAGCAGCAACCAAAAAATATCGTACCTGAACTACGAAATAACTTAACCTACAGGATGAAACCCCGCAGGGGAGGGGTGAGTCCGAAGTGCTCACCGACGAAGGATAAACAGTGATATGCAAGCAACCGTAATACAGTAAAGCAAACACAGGCAAATCAACAGCACATCTTAAATAAGACTGAGCCAAGACCAAAAGAATAATTACCATAATTTTCGATTTTATTTTCCGGGCCCCCGTCACTGGACAAGCTAGGGTCGTACCAGGTTATCAATTAATTCCGGATGCTAGGTCAAAGAGAACCATACCATTCTTACCATACTGGGTTCAACAACCCAAAACTGGATATTTGGTATATCCAAACCACTGGGTATTCGGTATACCCCAACCACAGGCATTGTCATGCCAACCGGATATTCGGTATATCCGAACCACTGGGTATTCGGTATATCCCAACCACAGACATCAACATGCCAACCAAACCAAGTAACCAATCCAAGTAACCGACCATAGCATCCCAAAATTAACTTTCAAACCATCGGGTCGTACCACTACTTTCCACATGAAAATTATATCATTATCTCAAATTAATTCCAATTTTCAATTTTCAATTTCCATTCCTCAATTATCCACAGTCAATAGTTCAACATCAAACTCAACACAAAATCAATATCTCAATCCAACAATCACAACAGCAATAATCACAGCAACCAATAACCAACAGTGAATATCTCAGCAGTTCAATCAAACAGCGAAGCACACAAAGTATTACAGGCAACATAACAAAGGTTATCCATCCTCACCTTAGCCGATTATCAAGTTTGGAAATGCCCCACAGACTCCAAATCCGGTTCCTCAGGTATCTGCTCATTATCAACTCCTATATCAAACAAATAATATGCACACATAAGTGATATGCAATGTCATGCTACTACTGTATACCGAAAATTAAATACGGACTCGTCTCGATTACTCCCCCCGGGTTATTTTCTATTATCATCATCATTCACCATTTATTTCCAGTGTCTAAAATAATACTATACTTATACTTATGCCTATACAATACCTACTTTGATAATACCCTTTCCATATTTATTTTTACAAGTATGTACTTTCCAAAATTATTTTTCATTATTACCTCTTATATAGCTTATTTTTCCCAACAATATTATTTCTACCAATTATTTTTATTTTCCAAGATATTCCAGAATTATATTTATTTTTCCTTATACATATTTTTTCCAATTAATTCCCTTTTCAGTTTTTTTTTTTATATTTCCTGAAATTTCCCTTTTTTTAATTAATTAGACTGGGCCAATAGCTAAGCCCAACCTATGGAATCCAACCCAACAAGTCAGCCAGGCCCGGACGCAGAGCACAGACCAAGCATGAGCTGCAAGCCCACGCTAGGCCCAGACCCAAACTCCAAGCCCAGCAGACCCAAAATCCATATTCCAGTTAGCCCACAACATACCCAGCCCACATACTTCAGCCTACAACCCGCAACCCAGTCGGGTCAACCCGACCCTAACCCACTCATCCGGGTCCTCCCACACTCACGGGCTCACCTTGCAGTGGCAGGATGGGCAGCGTCAGCATGACAGCACGGCTGGCGAGGTGGCAGCGAGGGCTGCGTGACTCGAGGGGAGGAGGCGCAGTGGTCGCGAAGGAGGAGGAGCGAGGGACGGACGGCTTCGGCGGGTCATCTTGCTGGTCGTATCGGTGTCGACGACGAAGGCTACGGGCGGCGGTGCGCGGGCGGCGACGGCAGCGAGGAAGGATGGTGGTGGAGCGCAAGGGGGAGGAGAACGGCGCGCGCGTGGGAAAGAAGGGGAGGTGCAGGTGGTGGCGAGGCGTTGAGGGCGGTGGCTCACGGTGGAGAAAAAAGAAAAGAAGAAGAAGAGGAGGGAAGGAAACGGCGGCGTGTGTTTAAGTTTTGCTGTTTGTTTTTTTTTTCTTTTTGATATGGCTTGTGAGATGAGTTGTAGGTGAATTTGTAGGAAATGTTTTTTTTTTTTTTGCAGGTGATTTGCAGAGGAAGATTGGTGGCAGATTATGGTGTGGTATGCAGTGGCAGAAGAAAGAAAAGAAAATAACACGGGTCACGGTCGTTCAACTGGTGAAGCACGGGCGTACTGGCCATTCACATGCCTCACAGTGAATGGCGGCTGCAGCCCCCTCACTGTGCAGCATGTGAGGCTGGTTCTGTCCGGACTAGAAAATAACTAATGTACCCCCCTTGACTTTATTTCTGGCCCGATAACTCGGGGTTAATCCTGACTTTTCTGAAGGTTCTTGGACCCGAAAATTCCAACTTGGTCTGGAAAATCGGCAGAAAAATCCCGAGCATGGGACAAGGCTCGGTTTCGGAATCCGATGCACGAATTACCATAAATTAATTACCCAAGATTAATTTTTATGGTAAATAACTGTAAAACAAATTATAACGGTACCGGTAAAAACGTAAAAATTACTCGGGCTGTTACAGCCTACCCACCTTAAAAAGAATTTTGTCCCCAAAATTCACTCCGGTGCTGTAAACAGGTGCGGATACTGAGAACGCATGTGCTCCTCAACTTCCCATGTAGACTCGTTCGCAGAGTGCTTGCTCCACTTAACCTTTACCATAGGAATGACTCGATTCCTCAACTGTCTGACCTCTCGGGCAAGAATATGCTCTGACAATTCTGCATACGTAAGATCCTCTGCGACCTCAACATCTGCTGCGGTAACCACATGGCTCGGATCAGATCTGTACCTCCTCAACATGGAAACATGAAACACATCATGATTCCGTGACAACTCCTCTGGTAAGGATAGTCTGTACGCCAAGGGTCCAACCCTTTCCACAATCTCATATGGTCCGATGTACCTGGGACTCAGCTTCCCTCTTTTCCCGAATCTGATAACACCCTTCCAAGGTGCAACTCTGATGAAAACTCTTTCTCCCACTTGGTACTCCATCTCAGGACGATGCTTATCAGCATAACTCTTCTGTCGGTCCTGTGCTGCTCTCATACTCTGCTTAACTACCTGAATCTTGTCAACTGTCTGCTTAACCAAATTTGGACCCACAATCAAACAAAGACCTTCTTCATCCCAGCATACTGGACTTCGGCATTTCCTTCTGTAAAGAGCTTCAAAAGGTGGCATGCCAATGCAGGAATGAAAACTGTTGTTGTAGGCAAACTCCGTTAAAGACAAATACTGATCCCAACTCCCACTAAAATTAAGAGCAAAAGCCCTTAACATGTCCTCCAGCATCTGAATAGTCCTCTCTGACTGTCCGTCGGTCTGAGGATGAAATGTAGTACTGAAACTCAGCTTCGTCCCCAAAGCTGCTTGCTGACTCTTCCAAAACCGTGAAGTGAATCTCGGATCCCTGTCTGACACTATGGACTTAGGAATCCCATGTAGTCTCACAATCTCTGCAACATACTGTTTTACCAACTTATCCAAAGTATCTGTCTGTCGGATGTGGAGAAAATGAGCTGATTTTGTAAGTCGGTCAACGACAACCCAGATGGCATCATACTGTCTCCGGGTCAACGGTAATCCAACCATAAAATCCATAGTGATCATCTCCCACTTCCACTCTGGCACTGACAACGATCTCATCTTCCCTACTGGAGCCTGATGCTCGGCTTTCACTTGCTGACAAGTGATACACTTAGGCACATACTCGGCTACATCCTTCTTTATACGCGGCCACAAAAAATGACTCCTCAAATTCTGGTACATCTTGGTGCTCCCGGGATGCATAGTATAAGGCGCCATATGTCCTTCTTCCAAAATCTGACTGCGTAGGTCACCAACACTGGGTACACATAGACGTTTCCCCAGCATCAATGCACTATCCTCAGCTATGCGAAACTTGTCTTCTCTCCCACTACGGACTGTTTCCTTCAGCTTGATCAAGTCGGGATCTCCATCCTGTAGTTCCACAATCCAGCCTCTAAGGTTAGACTTGACTTCAATATGGGTCAGCAAAACTCCTGTCTCATCAACTGATAAATCAACTCCCATCTTCCTTAACTCGATGAGTGAGGACATCGAGTAGGTCGTGGAAGCATCTTCTGGCTGTCTCCGACTCAAAGCATCTGCTACAATATTAGCTTTTCTAGGGTGATACTCAATAGTACAATCATAATCATTCAGCAACTCAACCCAACGTCTTTGTCGTAGGTTAAGTTCCTTCTGAGTCATGATGTACTTGAGACTCTTATGATCTGTGAAGATCCAACATCTCTCTCCAAACAGATAATGTCGCCCAAACTTCAAAGCAAGGATCACTGCGGCCATCTCTAGATCATGTGTCGGGTAGTTCTTCTCATGTGGTCTCAACTGTCACGAAGCATAGGCAATCACTCGACCTTCTTGCATCAGAACTGCTCCCAAACCAAGACCTGAAGCATCACAAAATAGCACGTACTCCACTCCTGGCCTAGGTACTGTCAAGACTGGTGCTGTTGTCAACTTCTTCTTCAGTTCATTAAAACTCTTCTGGCAAGCATCACTCCATACAAAAGCTTGATCTTTCCTCAATAGCTTGGTCATGGGACTGGCTATCAAGGAAAAACCCTCGATGAATCTCCGGTAATATCCTGCAAGGCCAAGAAAACTCCTAACTTCGGGTACTGTCTTGGGCGGCTCCCACTCCAGAACAGCTTTCACTTTAGCTGGGTCAACCTTAATCCCATCTCCGGATACAACATGTCCAAGGAATGCAACTTCCTCAAGCCAGAACTCGCACTTGCTGAACTTAGCATACAACTCCTTCTCTCGCAGCCTCTGTAGTACTACCCTCAGGTGCTCCTCATGTTCTTCCCTGCTCTTGGAGTATATCAGAATATCGTCGATGAAGACTACCACGAACTTGTCCAAGAACTCGTTCAGGACCAAGTACATCAAGCACATGAAAACTGCAGGTGCATTGGTGAAACCGAAAGGAACCACTGTGAACTCAAAATGTCCATACCGAGTACGGAAGGCTGTCTTCGGTATGTCCTTCTCTGCAATCTTGACCTGATGGTAGCCAAATCGAAGATCTATCTTGGAAAACACTGTAGCTCCCTGCAACTGATCAAAGAGGTCATCAATCCTGGGAAGCTGGTACTTGTTCTTCACTGTCACTTTGTTCAGCTGTCGGTAGTCCACACACATCCGCAAACTACCATCCTTCTTCTTCACAAAGAGGACTGGTGATCCCCAAGGTGATGTACTAGGTCTGATGAAACCCTTCTCAAGCAACTCATCCAACTGCTTCTTCAACTCCTGAAGTTCTGTCGGTACCATCCGATATGGTGCCATCGAGATAGGTGTCACTCCCGGCATCAAATCGATGGTATACTCGACTTCCCTGTCAGGTGGCAATCATGGCAGATCCTCTGGAAACACATCTGGAAACTCCCTCACAACTATGATGTCCTCCAAAACCGGAGTCTGAACTTCTTCACCCTTGACATGGGTCAACAAAGCATCTGGACCCAATGGCTTCATCCCAACATCCTGGTTAGCGGAGATACTACATGTAGTAGCAGCTCTCCCAATACCTGTGAACAAAACCTTATGTCCACCTTTGGAAGTCAACAGCACTTCCTTGGTTCGACAGTTCACCATAGCACTGTACTTGGACAACCAATCCATCCCCAAGATGATGTCAAAACCTCCCATGTTCATCACAATCAATCGTGCAAGAAAAACCTCACTATTTTATGAAAGCGAAACGTCTTTGCACACATGGGTTAACCTGACCACTATACCCGCAGGTAACCTAACCCTCATCGAACAAGTTAAACTCTCTCCCGTACAGTTATGTAGTATTGCAAAGCCTTGCGCAACAAAAGAGTGCGTAGCATCAGGATCAATCAAAGTATAAGCAGTACTACCAAAGACTGTAAAAGTACCTGCTATGACATCGGCATTCTCTGGATCCTCCTCAGTGATGATCACAAATGCTCTCGGCACTGCTGTACTCTAGTTCATGGCTGACTGGGTCCTAGCAGGAACAGCTCCACGTCCTCGGCCTCGGCCAACTCTAGAACCACTAGGTACACTGGCAACTGAAGCTTGCACCGTCTGAACAGGTGCCGAACCTCCAGATCTTCCTAACTTGGGACAAGCATAACGGTAGTGTCCAACTTCGTTACACTCATAGCACCTCACCTGAGGCAGAGGAAGTCTCGGGTGAGTATCCCCAGATGAAGTCCCTCCAGACTGAGTCCAAGAGCTGCCTTGGTTGTAGGTATTGTTGTTCAATCCATGTCCCTGACTCACTGGCATGGAGCGGCTCTGTCCATACCCTGATCAGTTCGCTGGTGTCTGAAACCTCTTGTTCTGTCCCCCAGAACTCTGTGCAGCTTGCCTCTTACGGATCTCTTGTTGCTCTCTCTCATTGCCCAACCAAGGGCATCTGTCAGCATGTCCTGGTAAGTCTCATAGACCTTGCACCCCATGACTGTCTGGATGCCAGATCGAAGACCATCCCAGAAACGTTTGCATCTGGCCTCCGGAGTAGCTACAAACTCACTGGCATAGAAGGACAGGCAGTTGAACTTGATCTCATAATCATTGACCGTCTGATCCAGTCCCTGTTGCAGTCTCAAGAACTCTCGTCTCAGCTGATCCTGGTATGCCTCAGAAACAAACTTCCTTCGGAACATTTCCATGAACTGGTTCTACGGCATAGTGATAGGTGTCGGCATGTCCCTGGTGGTAGACTCCCACCAATCAACAGCATCTCCTCGGAACATGGCAGAGGCATATCTGGCCCACCTGTCATTCCTGCATGTCAGCCTCAGCATAACCCTGTTCATCTGTCTGAGCCATCGATCAGCATCCTGTGGTGTAGTGACACCGGTGAAGATCTCTGCCCCAAGCTTCTCCAGCTTCATGTACATTGGATCCTCAACTGGTCCCTGATTTTCCTGTTCATGAGCTTCCATAGTTGCGATACGAGCATCTCTGGCATCTTGCCTTCGCAGAATCTGAGTTACCACGTTTAACATCTGCGTAGGGTCTTCCAAAGGAATATTCGGAAGGTGTTCCGGACCTCCCGCAACTTGTTGCGGTTGATCCACCGATACCTGATCGTCATCTAGGAGACCTCCGGCATGCTGATTCCCTCCAACAGGATCCATTCGTACCTATATGAGAATGTGTATGTATGCATGTCATATAATGTCGTGACAAATCTTATGCGCAAACAGACAATCATGCAACCACAGTTATGTCCTTAATGACCTACTGTCTGCTTCGCTACCAAAATGAAACGCTCCGACTCGTATTTACCGTACACGGTAAACACGTGCCGAAACTATTCTTATTGATAGAACAGACAGTAATCGCAATCAAAATACTACACAGTAAATCCAAATACAACAGAGATTCCCAAACAACATCTGTCACCCACTCATACGGGGACCATTATTCAATCCTCACACAAAGCTTAACAGCAGCAGTAGGTAGTATTAACATCATCACAAGCCTTAAAGGAAAGCAGCGACACAGCATCATATATCACACAGTAGTAGAAATTTAATACAGCATCATATGCAACAGAACAGCAGCAGAAGACTTTGTGCACATGCAGCGGAGGTATGGATCCGGAGTCAGGTGGAGAAGAAAGCAGCAGCCAACGAACATCGTACCTGAACTATGAATTAACTTAACCTACGGGATAAAACCCCGCAGGCGAGGGGTGAGTCCGAAGTGCTCACCAACGAAGGATAAACAGTGATATGCAAGCAACCGTAATACAGTAAAGCAAACATAGGCAAATCAACAGCACATCTTAAATAAGATTGAGCCAAGACCAAAAGAATAATTACCATAATTTTCGATTTTATTTTCCGGGCCCCCGTCACTGGACAAGCTAGGGACCAGGTTATCAATTAATTCCGGATGCTAGATCAAAGAGAACCATACCATTCTTACCATACCGGGTTCAACAACCCAAAATTGGATATTTGGTATACCCAAACCACTGGGTATTCGGTATACCCCAACCACAGTCATCGTCATGCCAACCGGATATTCGGTATATCTGAACCACTGGGTATTCGGTATACCCCAACTATAGGCATCAACATGCCAACCAAACCAAGTAACCAATCCAAGTAACCGACCATAGCATCCTAAAATTAACTTTCAAACCATCGGGTCGTACCACTACTTTCCACATGAAAATTATATCATTATCTCAAATCAATTCCAATTTCCAATTTCCAATTTCCATTTCTCAACACAAAATCAATATCTCAATCAAACAATCACAACAGCAATAATCACAGCAACTGATAACCAACAGTGAATATCTCAGCAGTTCAATCAAACAACGAAGCACACAAAGTATTACAGGCAACATAACAAAGGTTATCCATCCTCACCTTAGCCGATTATCAAGTTTGGAAATGCCCCACAGACTCTAAGTCCAGTTCCTCAGGTATCTGCTCGTTATCAACTCCTATATCAAACAAATAATATGCACACATAAGTGATATGCAATGTCAAGCTACTACTGTATACCGAAAATAAAATACGGACTCGTCTCGGTTACTCCCTCGGGTTATTTTCTATTATCATCATCATTCACCATTTATTTCCAGTGTCTAAAATAATACTATACTTATACTTATACCTATACAATACCTACTTTGATAATACCCTTTCCATGTTTATTTTTACAAGTATGTACTTTCCAAAATTATTTTTCATTATTACCTCTTATATAGCTTATTTTCCCCAACAATATTATTTCTACCAATTATTTTTATTTTCCAAGATATTCCAGAATTATATTTATTTTCCTTATACATATTTTTTCCAATTAATTCCCTTTTCAGGTTTATTTTTTTATATTTCCTGAAATTTCCCTCTTTTTAATTAACTGGACTGGGCCAATAGCTAAGCCCAACCTATGGAATCCAACCCAACAGGTCAGCCAGGCCCGGACGCAGAGCCCAGACCAAGCATGAGCTGCAAGCCCACGCTAGGCCCAGACCCAAACTCCAAGCCCAGCAGACCCAAAACCCATATTCCAGTTAGCCCACAACATACCCAGCCCACATACTTCAGCCTACAACCCGCAACCCAGTCGGGTCAACCCGACCCTAACCCACTCCTCCGGGTCCTCCCACACTCACGGGCTCACCTTGCAATGGCAGGACGGACGGCGTCAGCACGACGGCACGGCTGGCGAGGTGGCAGCGAGGGCCGCCGACTCGAGGGAAGGAGACACCGTGGTCGCGAAGGAGGAGGAGCGAGGGACGGACGGCTTCGGCGGGTCGTCTTGCTGGTCGTGTCGGTGTCGGCGATGAAGGCTACGGGCGACGGTGCGCAGGCGGCGACGGCAACGAGGAAGGATGGTGGTGGAGCGCAAGGGGGAGGAGGACGGCGCGAGCGTGGTAAAGGAGGGGAGGTGCAGGTGGTGGCGAGGCGCTGAGGGCGGTGGCTCACGGTGGAGAAAAAAGAAAATAAGAAGAAGGGGAGGGAAGGAAACGGCGGCGTGTGTTTAATTTTTGCTGTTTGTTTTTTTTTTTCTTTTTGATATGGCTTGTGAGATGAGTTGTAGGTGAATTTGTAGGAAATGGTTTTTTTTTTTTTTGCAGGTGATTTGCATAGGAAGATTGGTGGCAGATGATGGTGTGGTATGCAGTGGCAGAAGAAAGAAAAGAAAATAACACGGGTCACGGTCGCTCAACCGGTAAAGCACGGGCGTACTGGCCATTCACATGCCTCACAGTGAATGGCGGCTGTAGCCCCCTCACTGTGCAGCATGTGAGGCGGGTTCTGTCCGGACCAGAAAATAACTAATGTACCTCCCTTGACTTTATTTCTGGCCCCATAACTCGGGGTTAATCCTGACTTTTTTAAAGGTTCCTGGACCCGAAAATTCCAACTTGGTCCGAAAAATCCGCAGAAAAATCCCGAGCATGGGACAAGGCTCGGTTTCGGAATCCGATGCACGAATTACCATAAATTAATTACCCAAGATTAATTTTTATGGTAAATAACTGTAAAACAAATTATAACGGTACCGGTAAAAACGTAAAAATTACCCGGGCTGTTACATTACTGGTAAAATTTATTTACCAAAGTCACTCTCGTTTTTCTTGCTCCAGTTAGAAAATGTGAACATCTCTGCCTAAGTTCACCTTTATTCACTGTGTAGACAAGTATTTATCATTGGCACTGATAGGAGGGGCAAAAAGAAGAGTGAGAAGACCCAAGAAAAAAGAAAGAAAGGAAGTATAAAAAAGAAAAGAATAAAATTAGAAAAATATAATTTAAAATTTATTTTCTAATATTAAATTTTAAAATATAATAAATATAAAATTATTTATTCTAAAATTCAAAATGAAAATTTTAATGAAAATGTAAAAATAAAAGTTAAATTCCATCACTTAGTTATTTTTTTAAAAAATAAATAAAATAAAAAAATAAAAGAAAGAAGATTGAAGAAAAAAAAAAGAAAGAAAGAATAAAATTAGAAAAATAAAATTTTAAACTTATTTTTTATATTTTTAAAATATAAACAATAAAAATTTATTTATTATAAAATTGAAAATAAAAATTTTAATAAAAAATTAAAAGTTAAAAGTTAAATTAAATCTCTTATAAGTTATTTTATAAAATATATAGTAATCCATTTATTTTAAAATCAATTGTCCAGTTTGGGTCGAGTTCCGGGTAGGTTCTTGATTACCCATCCGGTTCTAGGTTGGCAATATTGAAAGCCCACAAAGACATGTGGATTCGACGTGTCTTCCCAACCCTCTAAAACGAGATCGTTTTGGCACGAAACGATGTTGTTTTGAAATACCTCCCAAACCTCAAATTGAGGCAGCCCGCCACATCAGCAGGTACCTGACTAGGGGATCACGATTTACCTGCCTATTGAAAGTCAAGGTACATGACTCTGACAAAAAAAATGAGGTATAAAATTGGCCAAAACGCAAAAACTAAGTACTGTAAAACCTACAAACCCGAATGGTTTTGGGCTAGCATATATGAACCTGTGCTCTTATAGGAATTATATGCACTGGTTTCATGAAGACAATCGTCTAATAGTTTGATGTGAAGGAAAAAAAAAAAAAAAGAAAAGGGTTTATATATTAACCGACAAAGATTAATTATTTAGAATTTTGTCGGTTAATCTTTGTCGGTTAATATATAAACCCTTTTTTTTAAGGTACTTTTATCAAATTTTCACGATTTTCTGAGTTCTTTATAAATAGTATATACTAGACCATGTGTGGTACGCATTTACATAAACTCAAAATATTCAAAACAACATTAGCCTTAATTCCTCATCTCTTCTACTTATTATACCAGAAAAAGAAAAATAACATGGAAAACCCTAATCAGAAAGTCCTTAGATTCTCCCATCTCGAGCGTGACAGGCTGAGCGATCTGCCGGACGACGTCCTCCACCGCATCCTCTCCCTGCTCGAAGACACCAAAGATGCGGTGCACACTTCCATGCTCTCCAAGAGATGGAGATATCTCTGGATCGACGTACAGCATCGGAACCTCGACGGTAAGTCTTTCACCAGCGAGAAATCTTTTCGAGAATTCGTCAATGCTGTATTGCGGCGCGGCGATAATAATTACAATATAAGCCGGTTTTCCTTTACTGCATTTTCCGAATCAAATACGTATGAAGAAAAATCAGATATCGCAGCAGCAGATCTTGTCAATTATGCCGCGGCTCGCGGCGTCCGTCATCTTATGTTACATCTTACCGGCAAACGGCCTCTGCCGCTAGAGGTGTTCGCCTGCCGAACTTTGAAAACACTACACCTAAAGTTTGTGTGGCTAGATTTTAGTTACATGCGTGGTCTCTCAAGAACGGTCACGAGCTTGTGCCTTGAGAATTGTTTTTTGTTGGGTAGATGCTTTGATATTCTAGCTCTGTTCCCGAATCTCACCGATCTAAGCCTCGTAAGCAATCGCGGACAGCCCTATGACCATCTCATCAAAGTATCAGGACCCGGGCTACTTAGCTTGAGGATTGAAGATGTGAGGGTTTGTGATAATTATCCAGTGGAACTTTGGTTGCCAAATCTTGTATCTTTCGAGTGTTTTAGTGGTGTGGGCGTTATAAACTTCTCAGATATTTATCTCCCTTCTCTGCGCCATGCGTGCCTGGAATTCGATGTTTGTGGGCTGGATAATGTAGGTAATACCCATAAATATGGGGAAAGGGCTCTCAACAGATGGCGCACGAATTTTGGTTACATGTTGCTGAAGCTTTTGCAGGGGATTTGCAATGTGGAATTTCTGACTATAAACACTAGTCCTCTGCAGGTATGTTGATAAACTATATGATGATTTTTCTTTTATCTTTTGTTTCTAATATGGGACTTTGATGTCTTATGTGCTAGCATTTGGACAAGAGCGGAATCTTGGAGAACCAAGAGATGCAAAGGCCTTCATTTGGTAAGCTGAAGTCTCTGAAATTCCGAGATGTGGATAATGACGATGGAGTGCCTGAAAGAATAAACACTTACTTAATCGGCAGAATTCCTCATCCTGAAAATGTTAATATCGAATTCTTGAGAAGATGACATGCTTTCATGTATTACTCTTACTGTTTAGTTTAATTATGTAATTACACTTTATATGTATTGGATATGGCTTTCTAGCCTCATGAATTTAGGAAAAAAAAAAACTACAATGCTCATGACTACTATAATACTCATGGCATGCCAACTAATCTAGGGTTCCCTCTTCTTATTTTTAAGGATAGGTTTCCTAAGAGTCCCTATACTATTGGTAAACATGCCACTTGATATGCATTAAGCATCATAAAATTTGTCATTAAGTTTATCTGGCTTTTCTTGTGTTTTTTTCTCTTCCTTTTCTAACAAAAGGGAAAAAGGGAAAAAGTGCCGTTTGATTGTCCTCTTTAAAGCCAATAAAAGTTTATAGAACATGCTGGAAGGGAAGCAATTAATAAGCCACCATAGTTTTGTTGAAGAAAGGCTTCAGTAGAAGATTTTTATTCCAGCAAGCACCAAATTTTTCAGACAAACAACTTTTTTTTGTCTTCTTCAAAATATAGCCCATCTTTAGACAAGCATAAAAGACAACTTCCTACTAGCAAGAAGGGATCAAGGCACATTAGAATATTAGGGTTTACGACTCTTAAACCTTGCTTAAGTGCTAATCACTATTTTGATATTTTTGAGTATATATTGTAAACAAAGGGTGAGTTACTCTTTGTGTTATTTGAAAATCATTTCTTGAGTAAGATTGGGTAGATTTTGCTTAAGAAAAATAGGTTTGGATTGAGTCTTTGTAAAAAACTTAAGTAAGGAAAAGCTCTTGTAAAGATTTTAACGTGATACTTTTAAAAAGTTAAGTTGTTAAAAGGGATTACCTCTTTTCCTCATGGTGTGGTTGAATTCCTTAGTGCAGGTGTTACTGCCTTATTTCTCTTACCACAGATGTTGTTATTTTTTCTAGTCTAAAACCTTTTAGGTTATGTAATTATTGGACTTCCGAACCTTCTTTTCATCTACCGTTGCTTCAGTTTGGTATGTTTCAGTTGAAAGTTTTGCTATGTATATGATATGGCAAAAATTGAAGAGGCTGAATATTGAGTTGAGAAAACTTCATAATCATACCTTTGGTGGTGTCGCATATAAGATTAAGCTAGTTGAGTAGGAACTGTCTTCTATTCAACAGCAAAAACTTTTTGGTGATACTGTTCCTCTTGATTTATTGCTAGCTGACTGCAGCCTTGCTCAGCAAATTTTTGAAATGAGACTAATTGAAGAATCTTTTATGAGACAACATTTACGCATTTCCTGGTATCATGTGGGGACTCAAAATACTAGATTTTTTCATAATGCAATAAAAGACTGAAAAGTTAAGAATACTATTCGATCTATGCTCTCTTCATCTGGTAATCTAATTGCTGAGAATTCACAATTGGATAATCATATTGTTCAACATTTCTCTACTTTTTTAGGAAAAAAGAACTTAACAGTTTCTTCTGGATTTGTTTCTTATTTTTTAGTCTTTATTTTAGCATACTAACTCTCCCTCACAAGCCGCATTTTTTAGTTGCTGAAGTTACCCTTACAGAGATCAAAGATGTTGTGTTTGCTCTTGGAGAAAACAAAGCTCCTATTTCCAATAGCTACGCAGCTGAGTTTTTTACATGAACTTGGGATGTTATTAGCATTGATATTATTCATACTATTCAGGAATTCTTTTCATCATGTAAGCTCCTTAAAGTCATCAACTCCACGATAGTCAACCTTATTCCTAAGGTTTTTAATGCTCAAAGAATAACATTATCGTCCAATAGCATGTTTCCCTTTGGTTTCAAGGAAGTTATCTTTTCATTATTGTAGGCCCTTGATGGAGAAGCTCTTGGCCCGAATTAGATCTTGGAATGATAAATTCTTAACTTTTGTTGGTCGACTGCAACTTGTGATCCAAGTTCTCTTCAGCATCCGAAATATTGGGCTAGTATCTTTATTTCACCATCTAAAGTCCTTTCCAACATTGAGCAACATTGTTCAACTTTTCTTGGTCTAACGATGCTTCTACTAGTCAGAAAGCTAAGGTTTCTTTGGAAGATCTCACTCTCCTCAAGCAGGTAGGGGGACTTGGCGTTAAAAAAAAAAAATTGAAGGAGGTAATGCTACTTATGCTGCCATAAATATCTAGAATTCACTATTGAAACATGGCTCTCTTTGGATGACTTGGGTGCATATCCACTTAAACATTGAAGGTTGTGGAGCGTACTGTTGAGGAAAATTCAGGTAATTTCTCCACTACAACAAACTAGTGAATTGAACTGATTCGATAATTCCCAGGAAAGATGGCCTAGCTTATCTCCTTAGACAGAATTATCATTCCAAGATAAATTCCCAGGAAAGACTGGAGGAACAGTGGTTCACATAAAACCCAGCCTCCTAGACAGGACTCACTTGCACAGTGTTATAATTCACAACCTATACCCGACAAAAGGCGGTTTAACCGGCCAACAAATAGAACAAGGCGGCTTTGCCAGCCAAGAAAGAAATAAGGCGGCTTAGCCAGCCAACAAAGAGATAAGGCGGCTTAGCCGACCAATGTTGAATACTAAACAAATAAACAAATGCGGAAATTAAAGGCGGAAAAATAAAGAAAGAACACACTCAAAAATTGATAACGGAGTTCGGCCAATTTTGCCTACGTCTTCGGAGCACCACTAGAAAAGGGCCTGCTCTTTTTACTAGGAGAAGAAGAGTATTTAGTACAATTGTTAGGATACAATTATACTCTAATTTTGGGATGACTTACTAAGGCAAGGGGAAGTTCTATTTATAGCAAAACAAAACCCCCCTAAGCTCAAACTCCACGATGTGGGATTCAAAAATAGTAACACTATTCCAACAAATCTCCACCTTGTTGCTATTCAAATCCCACCAAGTACTAATCTTCTCAACCAAACAAAGAACAACCTTCATAGTGCTTTCAACTTGTGCCAATTGGCACCAACTCAAAAGTGCAGGATATTGACCAAGTCTAAACAATGTTCAAACTTGGCCCTAGTCACCACCTTGGTGAACATATCTGTAGGATTCTCCGAAGTCAAAACTTTTTGGAGAAGTATCTCTTCTTCTTCAAGAATCTCCCTCACAAAATGATAGTGAACATCGATATGCTTCGTCCGTGCATGAAAGACTTGATTCTTTGCCAAATGAATAGCACTCTGACTGTCAAAATATACTACAAGTTGTTTCTGACCAACTCCCAAGTCTTTTAGCAACCCATAAAGCCAAATTGCCTCCTTCACAGCCTCTGTAATAGCCATATACTCTGCCTCTATTGTAGACAAAACCACCGTTGACTGTATAGTAGACTTCCAACTAATAGGGGCTTTTGCTAAAGTGAACAAATAGCCCGTCGTCGATCTTCGCTTATCCAAATCTCCTGCATAGTCAGAATCACAATATCCAACCACTCCTTGACCAAGTGATTCATCCTTCTCAAACATTAAGCCAACATCTACGATATCTTTGATATACCGAAGAATCCATTTCACAGCTTGCCAATGACCTCTGCCGGGATCATGCATGTATCTGCTCACAACACTAACAGCTTGTGAAATATTTGGTCTCGTACACACCTTTGCATACATCAAACTTCCAACTGCATTAGCATATGGGATCTTCGTCATGTACTCTCGTTCTTCTTCTGTCTGTGGAGATAACTGGCAGCTAAGTTTCAAATGAGGGGCAAGTGGAGTACCTACAGGTTTTGATTCCTCATTCATACCAAAACGTTGTAGTACTTTCTTCAAATACTGCTTCTGTGTTAGCCAAAGCTTGCCTCTCTCTCTCTATCCCTGCTTATCTTCATGCCGAGAATCTTTTTGGCTTCTCCCAAATCTTTCATCTCAAACTCTTTACTCAATTGAGCCTTTAGTTTGTCAATTTCAACTTGGCTCTTTGCAGCTATCAGCATGTCATCAACATATAAGAGTAGGTAGATGTAGGACCCATCTTGAAGTCTGCTCAAATACACACAATGGTCATATTTGCTCCTTGTGTACTTCTGACCCAACATAAACTTGTCAAATCGTTTGTACCACTGCCTTGGAGATTGCTTCAATCCGTACAACGACTTGTCTAGTTTGCACACCCAATTCTCTTTACCAGCAACTTTGTATCCATCGGGCTGAGTCATATAGATTTCCTCCTTCAAGTCACCGTGTAAGAACGCAGTCTTCACATCAAGTTGAGCTAGCTCCAAACTTAACTGTGCTACCAAGGCCAACAGAATTCTAATGGAGGAATGCTTCACAACTGGAGAAAATACCTCATTATAATCAATTCCCTCCTTCTGAGCATAGTCTTTAGCCACCAATCTTGCCTTGTAGCGAACATTATTCTTGTCAGGAAATCCTTCTTTCTTAGCAAATACCCATTTGCATCCAATTGCCTTCTTTCCCTTCGGTAGTTGTGTCAGCTTCCATGTCTTGTTCTTCTGAAGAGATTTCATCTTCTCCTCTATTGCCTCTTTCCAACTGCTACTTTCAGAACTCCGAATGGCTTCTGAAAAAGTGGAAGGAACATCATCGACGACTGGAAGTGCATAGGCCACCGTTTCAATGAGACGTTCTCGTTTTCTTCCTTCTCGTCTCGGTCTACTAGTGGCAATTGACTCGAACTGCTGCGTAGGTTCTTGGGCCGGAACCTCTTCTTCATCTGAGTCTTCCTCTGTCAATGGAGAGTCACCATTTGTGCTCTCAGTTGGGATCACCATAGTAGGCTCAAACTCCATCTGTTTTGATAGACACTCCACCTACTATGAAGTACCACCAGCTTCTTTTGGATTTACCTTAGTCAACATGACAGATTCATCAAAGGTAACATCCCTGCTGATAATAGTCTTCTTTGCCTCTAGACACCAAAGACGGTATCCCTTCACTCCATCATTAAGACCCATAAGCAGAACCTTCTTTGCTCGTGGATCTAACTTTTATTCATTTACATGGTAGTATGCAGTGGAGCCAAACACACGCAAAGAATCATAATCTGTAGCAGGTTTTCCAGACCATACCTCCAAAGGGGTCTTGCCACCTAAAGTAGAATGTGGCAACCAATTAACAAGATGTTGAGCATATGTCACAACCTCAGCCCAAAAATTTCTGCCTAGCCCAGCATTAGACAGCATACAACGAACTTTCTCCACCAATGTCTTGTTCATACGCTCTGACACCCCGTTCTGCTGTGGTGTTTTTCTGACTGTGAAGTGCCAAACTATGCCACAATCTTGGCATATCTTCAAGAAAGGATCACTCGTATATTCTCCACCATTGTCTGTTCGGAGAACTTTAATCTTCCTCCCTGTCTGGTTTTCAACTTGAGCTTTCCACTTAAGGAAAATTCCAAGCACCTCGTCCTTCTTTTTCATCGTAAACACCCACACTCTTCTGGAAAAATCATCAACAAAGGTGACAAAATAGTGCCTACCTCCAAGAGATGGAGTCTTGGAAGGTCCCCACACATCTGAATGCATATAGTCCAAAATCCCCTTGGTATTATGGATAGCAGTGCCAAACTTCACTCTTTGTTGCTTTCCCAGAACATAATGCTCGCAAAACTCCAATTTGCAAGTCTTTGTACCTTTCAACAATCCCTGATTTGCAAGAATCTCCAAGGATTTTTCACCAGCATGTCCCAAACGCATATGCCATAGCTTTGTTTCCTCTGCATCCTTCTTGCTTCCAAAAGTTACTGCTGCAACTGCCCTAATTACTGTACTACCTTGATAGTAATACAGATTATTCTTCCTCATACCTTTTAACATCACCAATACTCCTGACGTTGCTTTAAGAATTCCATCTCAGATAGTGACAACTAGGCCTTTTGATTCTAAGGCCCCCAAAAAAATGAGATTCTTCTTCAACTCAGGAACACATCGAACATCTCTCAAAATTCTAGTGGATTCATCACGATTTTTCAGCTTGATTGAACCTACCCCGACTGTTTTACATGGATTGTCATTGCCCATGTAAACAACACCGCCATTGAGCTCTTCAAGGTCAAAGAACCATTCCCGAATGGGGCACATATGGTAGGAGCAACCAGAATCCAAAATCCACTCATCAACATGTGATGTTGAAGGTGAAGCAACTAAAGAAGTGTCTGACTCTGCATCACTCTTGCATTCTGCAACATTAGCATCTTGTGGAGTCTTTCCCTTCTTTTTCAACTTCGGACAGTCTTTCTTCCAATGCCCTTTCTCATGACAAAAGGCACATTCGTCTTTGGCAACTTTGCTTCTCGACTTGGATCTTCCTCTTCTCTCCTTTGACTGGCTTTGCTGTCGTCCTCTAGCCACTAAAGCTTCATCTGCTGCAGTTGCTTTGCTCTTCATTTTGTCCTACTGTCTCAACTCATGACTGTACAAAGCCGAACATACAGCCTCTAAGGATACATTCTCCTTCCCATGAAGTAATGTTGTCTCCAAGTGCTCGAACTCTTCGGGAAGAGAAGATAACAGCATCAAAGCCAAGTCTTCGTCTTCAAATATAACATCCAAATTGAACAGGTCTGCTACTAACTTTTTAAACAAAGTGATGTGTTCATTCATCGTAGAACCTGATCGATACCTCAACCGGAACAGTCTCTTCTTCATTAGAAGCTTATTCTGACCACTCTTCCTCCAGAAAGTGTCTTCCAATGCCTTCCACAGTTTGTGTGCAGAAACTTCATTTTTGAATGCATATTTCTGCTCCCTGGACAAGCATGATCGAATTGTTCCGCATGCCAACTTGTTTACGTCGGCCCACTCTTTGTCACTGATATCGTCAGGTTTTTCTTCTTCAATAGCAACATCAAGTCCCTGCTGGAATAGCGAGTCAAGGACCTCACACTGCCACATGCCAAAATGACCGGTACCTTCAAATATCTCCACAGCAAGCTTCGAACTAGATACTGGGATCCTCGACCATCTGGATGTGGAAGCCATCTCTCCTGACTGTGTACTTGATGTAGCTTGTTTTGAACCTGCTTCCGCCATTACAAAATCAAAAGATAGTATTCAATAATTTCAAATAGCCCAAAGGACGAACCTTCGGCTCTGCTACCACTTGTTGAGGAAAACTCGGGTAATTTCCCCACTACAACAAACTAGTGAATTGAAGTGATTCGATAATTCCCAGGAAAGATGGCCTAGCCTATCTCCTTAGACAGAATTATCATTCCAAGATAAATCCCCAGAAAAGACTGGAGGAACAGTGGCGGCTTAGCCGGCCAACAAATAGAACAAGGCGGCTTTGCCAGCCAAGAAAGAAATAAGGCGGCTTAGCCGGCCAATATTGAATACTAAACAAATAAACAAATGCGGAAATTAAAGACGGAAAAATAAAGAAAGAACACACTCAAAAATTGATAACGGAGTTCAGCTAATTTTGCCTACGTCTCCGGAGCACCACTAGAAAAAGGCCTGCTCTTTTTACTAAGAGAAGAAGAGTATTTAGTACAATTGTTAGGATACAATTATACTCTAATTTTGGGATGACTTACTAAGGCAAGGAGAAGTTCTATTTATAGCAAAACAAAACCCCCCAAGCTCAAACTCCACGATGTGGGATTCAAAAATAGCAACACTATTCCAACACTTACATATTCCTGCACATTGCTCTTGAAGCCTCCCAAAGATCCTCAAATCAAGGCAGCATTTTTCTTCAGCTATTTGACATTCAATTGGAGATGGTTTCAACACATTTGTTTTGGTGGATAATTTCTTTTTTGTCGGTAGTTGGTGGATAATTGGCACCCGCGAAGTCTGATGATTTAATTGTTACGACTTACGAGTCAGGCTAAAAACACATTTCTCCGTGTCCTTGAGCTTTTCTTTTTGTCGAACCGTGTCCTTGAGCTTCGACACCGAGAAGTAACTTGGATGCATACGGCATCGTAGACCTGATAATCTTTAGCAACAGGCCTGAAATACTGGAAAGGAATCGATGGCCCTTTATGAAGCATGTAAACGGAGCAGCTTATTGGGCTTTTTCCAGTTTAGGCCTTTTGAATACTAGGAGTGATACTAGAAATTTGGAATGGCTGTGATTTGGGCTCAAATAGGCCTTACTGTACTCTTTCTATAATTTTTTTTTTTCTTTCTCGAATACTCTCGAAATCTTTCAACATGGAATTGACAGGGATTCAGTCCAATTTACCACTACTTGCTTGCACAAATTGCACCTGGATTTTTTTTTTTTTTAGGATTAAATTGGCCCTCGACTTTGGGCAGTATTAACTTGTTTTGCTCGTGCTTTCTCTAAAATAGTGTCTAGTTCACTAGATTATGCAGTTAATAAGAACACGAGATTGAGAATCTGGAGACATCAGATTGTGTTGTTTGATCTATGGGATTTATCTAAATTGCCTCCCCATCAAGCGTGATGATTGGCTTGGAAGTTCTCTATAGTTTAAACAATTTGTTTGGATAGATGGGGAAGGGAGGAGAAGGGAGAGAAAAGGAGGAGAATAGAGGGGAATTTTTAATTTAATTTTGTTTAGAAAAAGAATTTAATAGAGGGGGAGGGAAATTCTTTTAATCTTCATTCCTCTTAAAATGTCTCCCTGTGGATTTGGTGGGGAATGGAAGGGAGAGAAATTTTAAAACTAAATGATAACTTAAAATTTCATAATTAGTCTCTTGTATTTTAAAAAATAATTTATAAATAAAAATATCTATGTAATTTGAAAATATTACCACTCATTTCCCACCCTTTCCTTTAATGAATATATCCAAACAAGTTAAATTTAAAAATTTTCTCCTCCTTACCATTTCCATCCCTTCCCTTCCTATCCATTCTCCTCCCTTCCCTTACCTATGTATTCCCAAACAAAATGAAAATGTGAAGGATGAGGTTAGGGTGTATTCATGTGAAAAACGGACTTCAAAAGCACACATATATTACATTCACATAAGTTTGGAATGGCTGGGCTGGTGGGCAGGATATTGTTATTTGGGCTCAAATATAACTGTACTCTTTCTATATCTTTCTTCATTTTTTCGAATAATCCTTCTATATATCTTTGAGAGGGACTCAATCTAATCTACTACTACTTGGTTGCACAAATTGCACCTGGACCTTTTCTTTTTTAGGATTAAATTGCACCTAGACTTTAGACAGAATTAACTTGTTTTACGGTGCTTTCTCTAGAATAATGTCTAGTTCGCTGGACCTAGAACGTAGGCGATTTGATAACCAAGAGTGACTACGGTACGGTTTGTAGTTAACATTAATCTTTACATATATCGAAAAAAATGAAAAAGAATTTTGCAGTGATCATGAGCTGTATCACTACGGTGTGGTTTGTAGTTAACATTAATGGTGAACACAGAATTTTTTCGGCCAACCAGAGGGATCAGATAGAGGGATCCCCTCTCTCCGTATCTGTTCATCTTGGCAGCAAATGGACTATCGAGAAGACTTGAATGCAGCTTCCAAGCCGGGCTTTTTAACGGGTTCCGAGTTAATAGGTACTGCCCAACACTTCACTATATTTTTTATGCAGATGAAACTATGCTATTTGGAGAAGCCCCGGTCGAGGAAGCCAGGAATTTGTTATGGGTTGTCGAACAGTATGGGGTGGCATCGGGACAACGTATTAATTATGAGAAATCAAAGCTATATTTTAGTTCCAATGTTGACCGAGGGAAAATAAATGAAATTTGCCAAGCCACTCAGATGTTACAAGCTGCAGATAATGAGACCTATCTGGGTAGACCCACAACGTGGGGAAGATCTAAACCTAAAGCCCTAAAAAGAGTGTAGTCAAGGATAAGGAGGTGGAAGGAGACTTTGCTATCCCAGGTAGGCAGGGAGATTCTGCTGAAATCAGTAATCTTTGCCCTTCCTGTCTATGTGATGTCCTGATTCAAATTCCCAGGGAATTTTTGCAAACAAATACATGGGATGATGGCCCGATTTTGGGGGGTGGGGGTGAAAATCCATTGGAAGAGTAGGAGATAGGAATGGGCTTCCTAAATCTCGAATTTTTTAACACAGCTTTGTTGGCGAGACGGGGGAGTATGGCATTATAGCAAAAATGGGGAGTATAGTGTCAAAACTGGATACTGGAAACAAATTCAAAATGTGTTGATACTTCACATGGCACAACCCAATAAGTCCTCCCCTTGTAACTAGAATGAATTATGGCAACTTAAAGTTCAAAACTTTCGTATGGAAGGTGATGAAGAATGCTCTACCATCGAAGGAAAATCTGAGGGATAGGAAACTCAAGCGAGACGCAATTTGTTCCAAAGGAACTGAATCTATTGAGCATATACTGTTTTTTTGTGAGCATGCTAAACTGACTTGGTTTGGATCTTATCTAGGCTTGCGGATGGAGGAGGATGCATTTTCGGGTTTTAAAAACTGGTGGGGAAAGTTGGGTGAAGGAAGAACAAAGGCAGAAAGCCTAGAGAACAAAAATGGAGCTACGATCCTCATGTGGCATATCTAGAAAACTAGGAATGATTGCTTATTCAATGGAGGGAGTGCTTCTCCTCAAGCTACCATTGAAAAATGTAAGGCGTCTTGGGATGTGGAAGATAGAGTGAGGAACTTGGAGCCAGTGGTTCGAGATGAAACAATTAATGCCAATATTACTTGGACCAAGCCAGACATGGGGAGATTAAGATAAACTGTGATTGTTTATTTATGCTGGAAAAAATTGAAAAAATAACACATAATTTGAGGCAGAATATTTAAGTTTCCAAGAATTCAACAAGTTTTTTTTGTCTACAATGGCGATTTCAGAAACTACCAAGAATATTATGAAGAATCCAACAACCTCAAGGATGGGAGATGAGAAATTAAAAAAAAACCAATAAAATGAGAGTGAGCAACAGTCTCAATTGTCTAGTAAGAAGGAAAGCAAGCATTGCTCTGTTTCTATGTGTCTCACAAGGAGCCCATGGTGTTCAACACATTAAAATACAGATTAAAGACAATAAAAATGCACCATTCAAATGCATGAAACTTGTAAAAGGCTGTCCATATTAATGTAAAAGGCTGTCCATATTAATGTAATGGCAACTTAAACGTTGGAAAAATAGTAATCGGCAAACATTACCTTTGCATTTTCCATTTCATTCAGTATAAAATATTTAATGAATGAATCAAAACAGACTGTCTCCCCAATTTGTATTTAAACCATTATAAAGTTTTTTAGCAAAATATTAAAATTGAATTGCATAACATTTATCGTATATTATTTTGAAATACTCAATGATTCAACAATTTTTTTTTTATACTAGAAGAGTATTCCTGTCGACACGGGACTAATCTCTCCCGGACTTCGATCGACACCTGTTAAGGTGGACACCCTACCAACTGTGAATGCTCCATTCACATCACCACTAGTTGATGCTTAAGGGGCCCCAGTCCTTCTCCACTGGGACCAACACAAGTTGATACTCAATTATTCAACAATCCCCCACATATTTCAAAAGAAAACATCTCGGTTCTAAATATTAAAGAGTGTAATACATTGAACTGGGTGTCCGCAGATTATGAACCAAGCATAGACCGATAAGTCTTAACAAGACGTGTCTATCAGTGTAACAAATGGTTACTGTGAACTGACAAACACTTTAGCAAGTCAGTGTTCATACCAATCATATTACACCCGCATAATTCTTGGTGTTATCGCGGTTTTGCGCATTTCGGCCATACGCGTGCCTGGAAGTTCTTGAGTGCTCTAGAGTTGTGCCTGGAAATGCAAACTCATACGAATGACCTCATTCCACACTCATAGAGGTAATCTCATCAAGTGTATACTGCAAGTTATACACCATCCACAAGGGATATGAAGATCATTTAGAGTCTAACTCATCCTCTCGATCAATACAGTCTAGTACTATTTTCTCACATTATAGGATGGGACAAAAGTACGAGTACTAGCAGAATTAATCAGTGACTTGTTAATACCCATATGAACCTGTTTCACGGGATCTCCGATCACGCATGTTGGGTTACCACCACTAATTAATTTCAGACAGGCAATATTAAATCCCATTCCCATCAATGTTCCATTTATTAATTCTCATCCCAGGGTTTTATCAGAGGATCGGCCAAATCACTTCTAACTTCACATAATATATGAAAATTTTATTTCATCTCTCAATCTATTTCACCAAAAGGTATTAATATATGTGTCTATTTCTCTCAACAAAATTTATTCTATTCATGTTGTCTATTGTCTCTTTGCAATTACAACGCATAGACACAAATAATATTATTTTTATTCCTGTAGAATATTCAGTAAGATAATTTCAATCTCTTAGCCTAGGTGTCAGCTAATTACAGTGAAATATACTTTGTCTCAATTCTTACAAAAATTCACAAGTGTTTTGAATTAACTAACTGCCAAATAATGGCACCAACTATTAGTGAACTTTACATCATATGAATTAATTAGTACAATGGAAGTTTACTATAATATATACTATGACTTTGTGGTATATCTCAAACAATTTTTTATAGCTTGCACATAGCAACCCTATAACCACATTCATGAATGTGTATATATTGATGACTCATTTGCCCACAATTGCAACAAATTCCCAACAATTTGTGCATATTCATACTGAGTTATTGGATCTCTTCTATATTTAGTTAGGATTTATATTTTAAGGGGATACTCGCTAGTCTAAACTAGTACGAGACAAAGTGTCTAAACTTCTTACGAATTTCCTCAATTAAAAATTTCTAATATATAGTATTAAGCTACCACCTTCCCTTATAATTTTAACTCGCATGTCACACTTGCTCTGTAACAGCCTGGGTAAAAATTTGGTATTTTTACCGGGACTGTAAAAGTCTTTCTAGAGTGATTTACCTTTGAGTTAATCTTGGGTAATTAATTCAAGGTAAATCGGGAGTCGTTTTTCGAAACCGAGGGTTTTTCCCGCGCTCGGGATTTTTCTGTGGATTCTATGGACCAAAGTTGGTATTTTTTGGGTCCCGAAGTCCTCAGAAAAATCACACCGGAAAATAACTAAGGCAGTATTAGTTATCTTCTGGTCCGGTTTGGACGCGCCTGCATTATTGAGGCAATAATGCAAGCGGTCCTGTGAAGCTCGTGAACGTCTCCTTCTTCGCCCGTGTATCCCTCGCTTTTCTGCCTTTTAACCAAGCTTCACCTTCCTTCACCGAACCACCCACCTACCTTCACTTACCTTTCCCCCACGTTTCTTCCCTTCCCTTTTCTTTTCCTTCCTCCAACCTGAGCCCGAGACCACCCACAAACACCACCATTACATCCACCGACACCACACCACCAGCTCGATGCTGCCACCTTCCTCCTCACCGTGCCTCCTCGCTCAGCCCCTCCACATGACGACGACGAGCAGAGAGCCACGCCTCCTCGCCGTTCTCCTCACCCCCTTCTGCAACTCGCATGCTTGCACCTCCCTGCTGCGCCGTCACCCTCTGTCGAGCCTGCCTCGCTCGCCGAGCCATCCCGAGGTTGCCTCTCTTCTGCTTGCGACCAGACCCGACCTCCTCTGCTGTCGCTGCAACCGTCGCTCCTGCCGCCGCTGACACCATCACACCCGTCAGCTGTGCCGGTTCGCCCGCCTCCTCGCTGCCGCCCTGTCTGCAACGGCAGTAGCCGGCCGTCGACGCCTCCAGCACCAGTACCAGCAACCGACCGCGTCACCACCGCCTCTGCTCGTGCCCGTCGCCGCCTCGTCCCGCACCAGTGTCGTCTCTTCCCGTTTAGGTGAGCAGATGAAGATGACCCAGATGTGCGAATGGTCAAATGGTTTGGGTGGTTCTGACCCGTTTTTGTTGATGGGCTGATGGTAAATGCTAAGCTAGGCTATGGGCTGTTGGTTTGGTCCAGACCTTAACCCAAACATGCACCATGATAAGGCCCAGTCTGATTTTTCTTAAAAAAAAATATATATACATATATATATATACATATACATATATATATATATATATATATATATATATATATATATATAATCTGCTAAAATTAAATAAAAATAAAAAGGGATATTTTCTGAAAATATATATACACAGTTTATCCCGGGTTCTTTTGACCTGGCACCAAGAACAGGTTGATAACCTGGTACGACCCTAGCTTATTCGTGACGGGGCCCGAAAAGATAAAATTGGAAATTGGATTTTTGTTTAAGTCTTTTTGGTCTTGGACCAGTTTTGGGTCGAGTCTTTTGGATTGGTATATTTTGGCTGTTATGCCTGTTTTCGACCTTGAGTATTTTATAATGTTGCATATTGACTGTCTATCCATGATTGTACTTAAATGTACCGGTGAGCACTTCGGACTCACCCTTCACCTGCGGGCTTTCATCCCGTAGGTTGGGTTATTTGTGGTTCAGTTATGATGCATTCCAGACATGCTGCAGCGTTATCCCTCGGACAGGACTCGGATCCATTAGATTGCATCAGGTTTGCATGTGGTGTCTTGAGATTAAAATTGCTTCCGTTGTGCTATTGTTGATGTCCCCGAGGTCGGGCGACGTGTTTTGATGTTGGGCCAGATTTTTTATGTTTATGACGTGGCAATGGGCCGCTGGGCTTGTTTCTTTGATATAGTCATTGATATTATCTTTGGGCCATTGGGTCGTGTTTCGTGTTGTATTTACTGTTGTACAGTTCCGGTACGTGTTTACTGAGACTGGTAAATACGGGTCAGGGCGTCTCATTTTGGCAGCGGAGCAGGCGGTAGGTCCTTGGGTGATTGTTTTGCTTATTTGTTGTGCATAGCTCGCTCCATATGTTTATCATTTTGCATTTATATCATTTAGTTAGTACATGATGTGTGACACCCCGGGGTCTATGAGGGCGGGAAGTGTACGCCGGTGTCGGGATGAGCATGGACAAGGAGCGGCTTCTGGCAGGCTTCTAGACGGAGGGGCACGGGAATGAACCGATCCACACCGGAATAGGAGAGATCCTGAGACTGTGTAGGGATGGGGCTGCACAGTTAGGGCGATTTCGAGGTTGTATAGGTATGGGACTGTACAATTGAGGGTAGCTTAAACGGTTTGATGGGTACTAACTATATCAACAAGGTGCACCTACCTTTTCGGTGCTCATTCTAGAAAAACTCCAAAGTTAAACGTGCTTGACTTGGAGCAATTCTAGGGGTGACCTCCTGGGAAGTTTTCCCCGGAAACGTGCGAGTGAGGACAAAGCATGTTGGAAAGGTCCCGTGTTGGTCTGTAGTGACAGTCGGCAAGCTGGGACGTTACATGATGGATCCAGTCAAGGGACGCCAGCTTGTCACAGAACATTCACATAAGAGGTAATTGATGCCATAAACATGCATAAATATAAATATTATTAATATTACTAATATTATTATTACATTATTATTATTATTATTATTATTATTATTATTATTATTTATCTTCTTGGTACAACATTGACCTTGAAGCTATTAGGGTCATTGATAATGTTGACCCTGATGCTATCGTTCCACGAGAACCACATACCGCCCGTGTTGTTCTGGCCAGGAAGCTCGAACCGGTTTGCTGGAGGGAACTGAAGTGGGATGACACCGTGATCGTCTTCAGGCTGCCACTGGGTCTCCGTGAGCAGTACCATGTTGGGCTTGTACTGGTTCTTCAGATCTCTCAAGGTACGCGAAAACTCCTAGGAACGCCTAGCGATTCCTCCGCAGTTCCACACCAGTAGACGGGCCTTTGGCCAAGTTGGTGGTAACCGAGTTACTCTGGGCAAGCTCTGGACAGTCATCGAAAGCTGGTAGTAGGTACCTTGGTCCAGGAATTGGTAAGTGGGCTCTAGGTTGAATTCCTGAAGTCTTTCATAAATGAAAAACATGACGGAATTGGCCGAGCCGTAGAAGGAGGTTCTCAGAGTGCTTTGATCCTCTAGGAAGAACGTCTCTTCCATGGGAGTGACAAAGAACCTAGAGGAGTAGAGTTCGTCGACGAAGACCAGACGAGGTATCCTGCCGAGCTCGTTCGGTAGTTCCTCTGGACGTTCGTTGATCAGGCGTAGGCCAACCGGTTTCTCCTTCCGAGGGAGGCACCCTCGACGAAGAAGACAGATGATGGAGCAGGCATAGTGTTTGATGCGTTGTGTTTTCTTTGCTTGACGTTTTGTTTTCTTTTGGATGCTTTGTGGTTTTTGCTTACCGTTGTTTTGCCTTTTATAGAAAAATGTTTACCTGTTTTTCAAAATAAAGACCCAACCTGTTCCCGAAAAAAAAAAAGAAAAAAAAGAAGAGTTGGAAATGAAAAAAAAAAGAAGAAAAAAAAGAGTAAAAGGAAAAAAAAGGAAAAGAAAAGTGAAAGAAATAGAAAGGAAAGAAATAAAAAAAGAAGAAGAAAGAAGAAGAAGGAATAGGAAAGAAAAGAAGAAAAAAGAAAAAGTAAAAGAAAAGAAAAAAAGGAAAGAGAGAGAAAAAAAAAAGAAAAGAAAAAAAAGAAATGAAGGTAAAGAAAAAGAAAAAATAAAATAAAATATTTTTCGGGGATAGAAAAAGTAGAATATTTCACAAAACTCCAAACACGATGAAAAGTAGAATCTTTCACAAAACTCCAAACACGATCTTCAACATTTTGCTTTTTGAAATTTTGCCATGGTTTGAAATTTTGCTCCGTCACTATATATGGTTTTCGGGCTACAAACATGAGTGTTTTTCAGCTCGCTTTCATCTTACATTTTTCTTACACGGTTGTTTTGGGCTCTTCTTTTTATATTTTTTCCTGCATCTTTTATCACATGCATCCGTGACCGTTGTGGTCAGATTGATGGGACCATACCTCGAGTAGAGTGTATGTGCGACAAGGTTACACCTGTTTGGACATCATGGAGGGATACGATATCTGGAAGACGTTTTTGGCTTGTGGACAGGTGGATATCGTTTCTTTCGAGGGACACAGGATGTTCTCGTGATCATCACCTTGCGAGTTAACGGACGTCTTTTCACAAGAAGAACCGACATCTCCGTCAGTTATGCGAGTTGCGTTTCTCGGGATCGAGGACCTATACGATCGATCTAGAACGCTGATCATGAAAAACAAGTTTTGTTTTGTTTTAACTTTCTTATGTATGATTTTATTTCCTTCTTATTGGTTTTGTTCTGCTTTAAAATGTTTTGTTTTTCTGTTTAACATAAATTTTTTACATTATAAAGAGAGATTTGTTTTTAAAAGGAAAAAGCTTGTTTATTTATTTTTCATAACTGTTTTACAATAGAGAAGAAGTACTCTATGGAGTTATTGCTTCTCTAGATCTTTTATAAGTTTTTGTATGTTTTTCATCTGGGAGGAGAGTTCCGCACACGCCAGTTCGATCTGCATCACCGCCGAGCTGACCTTCCTCAGTGACACGTTCAGCTGCGTCAGTCTCTGGTGCGGAGTACTGCTTTCAGTCGTTGCTTTGCCCTTCCGATCATCAGCTTCTTTGCCAGCACGCTTCTTCCGCCGTCTTGGGGAGCCGACCATGTGTTCTTCCAGGCCGAAGATGTTTGTTTTGAACCGCTTCTTGGGAGGTTCTTCATCGGAGCTTGTCGGGAAAACAATACCACCGATGTAGCTGTTATCCTCTGAGTCAGAGGTGGTTTTTGTTCTCAGTGGAGAGTCCATGGCTGTGTGTGAGTTTTCCAGTCATGAGGTTTGGTTTATATAGAGGATGAGACGTCGCGTAAGGGTATAAGCGACATATCGTGTTGAGTTTGGACAGCTGGAAGAGTGTACCAGAAGCTTATCATGGTAGGACCCAAAGACAAGACGACGGAATTTTGGGGACAAAATTCTTTTTAAGGTGGGTAGACTGTAATAGCCCGGGTAAAAATTTGGTATTTTTACCGGGACTGTAAAAGTCTTTCTATAGTGATTTACCTTTGAGTTAATATTGGGTAATTAATTCAAGGTAAATCGGGAGTCGTTTTTCGAAACTAAGGGTTTTTCCCGCGCTCGGTATTTTTCTGTGGATTTTATGGACCAAAGTTGGTATTTTTTGAGTCCCGAAATCCTCAGAAAAATCAAACCGGAAAATAACTAAGGGAGTATTAGTTATCTTCTGGTCCGGTTTGGACACGCCTGCATTATTGAGGCAATAATGCAAGCGGTCCTGTGAAGCTCCTGAACGTCTCCATCTTCGCCCGTGTATCCCTTGCTTTCCTGCCTTTTAACCAAGCTTCACCTTCCTTCACCGAACCACCCACCTACCTTTCCCCCACATTTCTTCCCTTCCCTTTTCTTTTCCTTCCTCCAACTTGAGCCCGAGACCACCCACAAACACCACCATCACCTCCACCGACACCACACCACCAGCTCGATGCTGCCACCTTCCTCCTCACCGTGCCGCCTCGCTCAGCCCCTCCACACGACGACGACAAGCAGAGAGCCGTGCCTCCTCGCCGTCCTCCTCACCCCCTTCTGCGACTCGCATGCTTGCACCTCCTTGCCGCGTCGTCACCCTCTGTAGAGCCTGCCTCGCTCGCAGAGCCAACCCGAGGTTGCCTCTCTTCTGCATGCGACCAGACCCGACCTCCTCTGCTGCCGCTGCAACCGTCGCTCCTGCCGCCGCTGACACCATCACACCCGTCAGTCGTGCCGCCTCGCCCGCCTCCTCGTTGCCAACCAGTCTGCAACTGCAGCAGCCGGCCGTCGACGCCTCCAGCACCAGCACCAGCATCCGACCTCGTCACCACCGCCACAGCACGTGCCCGTCGCCGCCTCATCTCGCACCAGTGCCATCGCTTCCGGTTTAGGTGAGCAGATGAAGATGACCCGGATGTGCGAATGGGTCAAATGGTTTGGGTGGGTCTGACCCGTTTTTGTTTGGGTTGGAGTTGATGGGCTGATGGTAAATGTTGGGCTAGGCTGTGGGCTGTTGGTTTGGTCCAGATCTTAGCCCAAACATGCACCATGATAGGGCCCAGTCCGGTTTTTCTTTTAAAAAAAACATATATACATATATATATATATATTTATAATCTGCTAAAATTAAATAAAAATAAATAGGGATATTTTCTGAAAATATATATACACAGTTAATATTTGTGGAAATATATATATAATTATGTTGTTATATAATTGTTTCTTTTAATGTAATTTGTCTTTAGAAAATAAAAGTACCTATTTATTAATTTGTATTTATTTTCAAAATAAGTTTTTATGAATATATATTTTTTGGTAAAGAATATATATAGTACATGATTATTTTATATATATTTTTAACAAATAATAATATTTGGTAATTATATTATGGTAAATAGTTTTTATGTAAATATCTTGGAAAATTATATACATGTTATAATTTCTAGAAAAATTATGGTGTTTATATTTTGGGAAAGGTATAATTATTTTTTTATGAAAATGTTTTTGAAAAAAGTTTTATTTAAAGTATTTGTATCGTAATAATATCCGGATATATATACGATATATTATTTTTGGAAAAAGGTTTAATTATGGTAAAAGATAATTTTATAAAGATGATGACGTATAACCGGGGATGTTAATTTACAATCTATGGCATCATGGCGTACCAATTATGCGCATCTTATGTGAACATATTTGTAACAGCCTGGGTAAAAATTTGGATTTTTACCGGGACTGTTAAAGTCGTTATACAGAAGATTTACCGTTGAATTAATCTCGGGTAATTAATTCAAGGTAAATCGAGCGTCGTTTTTCGTAACCGAGGGTTTTCCCGCGCTCGAAATTTTTCCGTGGATTTTTCGGGCCTAAGTTGGTATTTTTCGGGTCCCGGGATTTTCATAAAAATCACACCAGAAAATAATTATTCGGGTGTATCAGTTGTTTCCTAGTCAGGACGGGACACGACTGCGTGATTGAGTCACGCAGCCGCCTCCCACTGTACAACCTGTGATCTGCTTTGTTTTTCTTTTCCCGTGACTCTGCCAACTTCATCTTCACTCTGCACCATCCCTTCTCTTCTGCCAACTTCTCCCTGCAAAAAAAAACACCTACTGCAACTACCCAAGAAAACCAGAAAAAAGAAAGAAATAAACAAAAACCATATACACATCACTGGCCACCACCACCACACAAGCCTCCACCGATCCACCAACTCCACCACCAGCAGCCGCAACCACCACCTGCAACACCAGCCCTCCTCTTCGCTGCCCAACGAGGCAACCACCGCAGCGTAAGCCTCCCCTTCCGCCACCGAACGCAGCTGCGAGTCGTGTCTCCGATCGTGTCGCCTCCTCGACGCCGCGCTCGCACCACCGACGAAGCCCCTCTCTTTCGCGCCGCCCGCCATCAACCCGTCTGCCTCGATCTGCTGCTGCCCTGTTCGCGCCGCCATCTGTAGGACACCACCGCCACGCCACCGTCCAGACGAGGCACGTTGAAGTGAGCCACCTGCCGCACCGTTCGCGTCGCGCCGCTGCCGCCTTCGTCTCCTTTTCCTTGCGCCGCAGCTCGCCGTCCATAGCAAATCGTCGTCGCGCCGCCACCTGCGTTTCAAGGTGAGGAAGACGACCCGGTTAAGAAGGTTCACGGGTCGGGCCGACCCGCGTGTAGGGGGCTGGATTGATGGGTGGGCCGTGGTGATTGGCCCAGCCTTTGAGCTAGGCTGAGCCTAAGGGCCTGCTCATGAGCTTGTGGGCTGGCCAGTTTGTGAAATACACATATACACATAACCTGGGTATAATAACGGTATAATAATAATATTAACTATACTGATGATATATATATTATCCGAGCACATAAAATTAATATATGGCATACTATATTATTATTAATTAGCACATACATACATACATATATATATACGGTACATGTTTATATTTGTGAAAATAAATGCCGTAACATAATATTGAGAATAAAGGATAAATGATATAATTTATATTACAGAAATATTTTCTGATATATATATAATACGATAACTATTTTTGCGATGCTTTTTACCATATGGATATATATAAATATACATACACACATTATCATTTTCTAGAAATTATTTTATGGTAGGAATATATGTTACATAGCTATGGAAAATATTTTCGAAAAGGAATATATGCTATATAATTGTTTTGTGGAAATATCTAACCGGAATAATGCCCGGATATAAATACGATATAATATTTTTGGAAATGGATTAATAATGGTAAAAGATAATGATATTTTCATCACAACGAAAGAAGCATCGGGGTAAAAGGGAACATTATATTTTGTCATTCGCATGTTATTTGCTGTGCATCTAATATGTGTGCATATTATGTGCTATATAGGAGTTGTTACCCAGCCGTTCAACGAGGAACCGACTTTGGGACCTTTTGAGGATTTCTAAACCTGATAATCGGCTAAGGTGAGGTTAAGTAAATATTTATATACTTTCCGTGATATCAAGTTGCTGTTTGTTTGCTATATGTGATATTTGCTGGTATGAAACTTTGTGGCTGTGTATGGTTTGTTGTGTGATGAATTAAGTTGATAATTATTGCCGTTGATGATGTTGAAATTATTGTTGCTGTTGATATTATTGATGATGTTGGAATTGTGGATATAAGTAAGACTATTACTGTTGTTTTTGATTGTGAGAAATTGTGTGAGTAAGAGTACCGGGGGTACTAGTATGGGAAAGACAGTTGAGATAAGATTTTATTATTCAGACGAGCGGAGAGGCTGTGAGCCTACTCGGGATAATGGACATGGGTCGGTTAATAGTATTGTGGTAACAAGCTGAGGGAAAAGAAATAATAAAATTGGAAACACTTAGACATTTAGTAAATCATAGTTAAATGTTGGTACAGCCAGATGGTAGTCTTTATTTTATGGTGCTGAGGGAGAGTGTGCTTGGGGTCCGCTCCCTGTCTGTACCAATTATTATTTTAGGCGCTGGGGGAGAGTGTGCTTGGGGTCTGCTCCCTGTCTGTGCCAGTTATACGTGGAGGTACCAAGGCGGGGTTTACGGGCTAGCTAGCTTGACTACCAGGCGACGGCCATCATTTAACTTGTGATAGGGGCCCTGATAATAAAATTGGAATAGTGTGTCTACAATCACAAGTGTGTCATTTAAGGTTCGTGAGAACCTTAGTTAATTGTTGGTGATGTGACTTGGAAATTTACGGTTGTTAGTATATGTAAATTTGCTTATGGGTTTTACCCGGTGGGCACTTCGGACTCACCCCTCACCTGCGGGCTTTCATCCTGTAGGATGAGTTATTTGTGGTACAGGTTTGTTGCAATCCAGATAGGCTGCAGCGTTATCCCTTGGACAGGACTTGGATCCATAGTTTGCATCAGTGTCGCATACAATGTCTTTGTGAGTTATTAAGTCTTCTGCTGTGCATTATTATTATTATTATTGTTGGGCCATTGGGCCAGTTATGATGTTATTGTTGCTTTTATATTTTGGGCTGTTGAGCCCGAGTTTCTGTTGTATACACTGTATGCTGGGCTTTATTTGTCAGGTTGTTACAGTTTCGACACGTGTTTACTATGTACGGTAAATACGGGTCGGGGCGTTTCATTTTGGTAGCGGAGCGGGCGTTAGGTCTTGTTGGGTAGTCCTTGTGTGTTGGCTGTCCTTGTTTGCATAGTTCACTCCATTTGTTTATTACTTTATATCATTTAGTTAGTGCGTTATGGATCCAGTCAAGGGACGCCAACTGTCGCAAAACATACACATAAGAGGTAATTGATGCCATAAATAAGCAGAAATATGAATATTATTAATAATACTAATATTTTCATTACAACATAAATATTACATTGATATTTTATATATATAAAATACATTCATTGCCGTGGAACGACGTTGACCCTGAAGCTGTTGGGGTCATTGTTGATGTTGACCGTGATACTGTCGCTCCACGAGAACCACATGCCACCCTTGTTGTCCTGGCCAGGAAGCTCGAACCGGTTTGCTTGGGGGAATCGGAGTAGGATGAGACCGTGATTGTCTTCAGGCTGCCACTAGGTCTCCGTGAGAAGAACCATGTTTGGTTTGTACTGGTTTTTCAGGTCCCTCAGGGTACGCGAGAACTCCTGGGAACGCCTAGCGACTCCTCTGCAGTTCCACACCAGTAGTCGGGCCTTTGGCCAAGTTACGGGTAATCGAGTCACTCTGGGCATGCTTTGGGCAGTCATCGAGAGCTGATAGTAGGTACCTTGCTCCAGGAAATGGCAAGTGGACTCTAGGTTGAACTCTTGAAGTCTTTCAGAAATGAAAAACATGACGGAGTTGGCCGAGCCGTAGAAGGAGGTCCTCAGAGTGCCATGGTCCTCTAGGAAGAACGTCTCTTCCATGGGAGTGACGAAGAATCTGGACGAGTAGAGTTCGTCGACGAAGACTAGACGGGGCATTCTGCTGAGCTTGTTCGGTAGTTCCTCTGGACGCTCGTTGATCATGCTGTAGGCCACCCGGTTTCTTCTGCCTAGGTTGGCACCTTCAACAAAGAAGACGGAAGATGGAGCAGGCATGTTGTCTCGACGTGTGGTGTTTTGTTATCTGAACGTTGTGGTTTTGGTTGCCTGAGGGCTTTGTTTTCTCTTGGATGCTTTGTGGTTTTTGCTTTCTGTTGTTTTGCCTTTTATAGAAAAATGGTTACCGAGTTGTTTTTCAAAGTTTAGACCCCACCTATTCCCGGGAAGGTCTAAAGGATTTTTCGGTGATGGGAAAAGCATATTCCCTTCATAAAGCTCCAATCGTTTTCATTCTTCAAGGTGTTGTTTTTAAAAATTTTTGCCGTTGCTTCATTTATTGCTTCGTTACTTTATACGTTTTTCGGGCTACAAATGCCAGTGTTTTTCAGCCCTTTTCTATCTCGCAATTTTCTAACGCCCTGGCTACCTTGGCGTTTCTTTTTATGACTCTTTCTTGCATCTTTTATCACATGCATTCGTGACCGTTGAGGCTAGACTGATGGGACCATACCTCGAGTAGAGATCATGTGCGACAAGCTTATACTTATTCGGACATCATGGAGGGATACGAGACTTGACAGGCGTTTTTGGCTCATGCGGAATTTGTGGACAAGTGGATAACGATTCTTTCGAGGGACACAGGACGCTCTCGTGATCATCACCTTGCGAGTTAACAGATATCTTTTTCACGAGGGAAACCGACGTCACTGTTAGTTGTGTACGTTACGTTTCTCGTGGTCGAGGATGTTTACGACTGATTTGGGCGCTGATCATGAAAATATGTTTTTGTTTTAACTCCTTTATGTTTTGGTTTTGTTGAACGAGTTTTGTTTTTAACGTCATTATGTTTGATTTTATATTCTTATTGTTGATTTTTGATTTGCTTTGAGGTGCTTTGATTTTCTGATTAAACATAAGATTTCGTAACATAAGAGATTTTGATTTAAAAAGAAAACTTATTTTATTTATTCATAACGGTTTTACAATACAAAGAAGAGGTACTCTATTGAGTTACATGCTTCTCTAGGTCTTTTACAAGTTTTTGGATGTTTTTCACGTGAGGGAAGAGTTCCGCACACGCCTGTTCTATCTGCATCACCGCCGAGCAGATATTCTTCAGTGAGACGTTTAGCTGCATCAGTGTCTGCTGTGGAGTGTTGCTTTCAGCCGTTGCTTTGCCCTTCCTATCCTCAGCTTCTTTGCCAGTACGCTTCTTTCGCCGTCTGCTGGAGACGACCATGTGTTCTTTCAGACCGACGATGTTCGTCTTGAACCGTTTCTTTGGCGGTTTTTCTTCATCGGAGCTTGTCAGGAAAGCAGTGCCACCGATGTAGCTGTTGTCCTCGGAGTCTGAGGTCGTTCTTGATCTCAGTGGAGGGTCCATGGCTGTGTGTGAGTTTGCCAGTCATGAGGTTAGGTTTATATAAGCGGAGGAGATGTCGCTTAAGGGTATAAGCGGTATCTCGCGATGAGTTTGGACACCTGGCGGAGTGTGCTAGAAGCTTATCGTGGTAGGACCCACGGATAAGACGAAATTTCGGGGATGAAATTCTTTTTAAGGTGGGTAGAATGTAACAGTCCGGATAAAAATTTGAATTTTTACCGGGACTGTTAAAGTCGTTATACAGTGATTTACCGTTGAATTAATCTCGGGTAATTAATTCAAGGTAAATCGAGTGTCGTTTTTCGTAACCGATGGTTTTCCCGCGCTCGAGATTTTTCCGTGGATTTTTCGGGCCTAAGTTGGTATTTTTCGGGTCCCGGAATTTTCGGAAAAATCACACCAGAAAATAATTAAGCGGGTGTATCAGTTGTTTCCTGGTCCGGACGGGACACGACTGCGTGATTGAGTCACGCAGCCGCCTCCCACTGTACAACCTGTGATCTGCTTTGTTTTTCTTTTCCCGTGACTCTGCCAACTTCATCTTCACTCTGCACCATCCCTTCTCTTCTGCCAACTTCTCCCGGCAAAAAAACAAATCACCTACTGCAACTACCCAAGAAAACCAGAAAAAAGAAAGAAATAAACAAAAACCATATACACATCACCGGCCACCACCACCACACAAGCCTCCACCGATCCACCACCAGCAGCCGCAACCACCACCTGCAACACCAGCCCTCCTCTTCACTGCCCAACGCCGCCGCCGTCCAGTCGAGACAAGCTCGACGAGGCAACCACCGCAGCGTACGCCTTCCCTTCCGCCACCGAACGTAGCTGCGAGTCGCGTCTCCGATCGTGTCGCCTCCTCGACGCCACGCTCGCACCACCGATGAAGCCCCTCTCTTTCTCGCCGCCTGCCATCAGCCCGTCTGCCTCGATCTGCTGCTGCCCTGTTCGCGCCGCCATCTGCAGGACACCACCGCCACGCCACCGTCCAGACGAGGCACGTTGAAGTGAGCCACCTGCCGCACTGTTCGCGTCACGCCGCTGCCGCCTTCGTCTCCTTTTCCTTGCGCCGCAGCTCGCCGTCCACAGCAGATCGTCGTCGCGCCGCCACCTGCGTTTCAAGGTGAGGAAGACGACCCGGTTAAGAAGGTTCACGGGTCGGGCCGACCCGCGTGTAGGGGGCTGGGTTGATGGGTGGGCCGTGGTGATTGGCCCAGGCTTTGAGCTGGGCTGAGCCTAAGGGCCTGCTCATGAGCTTGTGGGCTGGCCAGTTTGTGAAATACACATATACACATAACCTGGGTATAATAACGGTATAATAATAATATTAACTATACTGATGATATATATATTATCCGAGCACATAAAATTAATATATGGCATACTACATTATTATTAATTAGCACACACACACATATATATATATATATATATATATATATATATATATATATATATATATATATATATATATATATATATATATATATATATATATATGGTACATGTTTATATTTGTGAAAATAAATACCATAACATAATATTGAGAATAAAGGATAAGTGATATAATTTATATTACAGAAATATTTTCTGATATATATATATAGTACGATAACTATTTTGGCGATGCTTTTTACCATATGGATATATATAAATATACATACACACATTATCATTTTCTAGAAATTATTTTATGGTAGGAATATATGTTACATAGCTATGGAAAATATTTTCGAAAAGGAATATACGCTATATAATTATTTTGTGGTAATATCTAACCGGAATAATGCCCGGATATAAATACGATATAATATTTTTGGAAATGGATTAATAATGGTAAAAGATAATGATATTTTCATCATAACCAAAGAAGCATCGGGGTAAAAGGGAACATTACATTCTGTCATTCGCATGTTATTTGCTGTGCATCTTATATGTGTGCATATTATGTGCTATATAGGAGTTGTTACCGAGCCGTTCAACGAGGAACCGACTTTGGGACCTTTTGAGGATTTCTAAACCTGATAATCGGCTAAGGTGAGGTTAAGTAAATATTTATATACTTTCCGTGATATCAAGTTGCTGTTTGTTTGCTATATGTGATATTTGCTGGTATGAAACTTTGTGGCTGTGTAAGGTTTGTTGTGTGATGAATTAAGTTGATAATTGTTGCCGTTGATGATGTTGAAATTATTGTTGCTGTTGATATTATTGATGATGTTGGAATTGTGGATATAAGTAAGACTATTACTGTTGTTGTTGATTGTGAGAAATTGTGTGAGTAAGAGTACCGAGAGTACTAGTATGGGAAAGACAGTTGAGATAAGATTTTATTATCCAGACGAGCGGAGAGGCTGTGAGCCTGCTCGGGATAATGGACATAGGTCGGTTAATAGTATTGTGGTAACAAGCTGAGGGAAAAGCAATAATAAAATTGGAAACACTTAGACATTTAGTAAATCACAGTTAAATGTTGGTACAGCCAGATGGTAGTCTTTATTTTATGGTGCTGGGGGAGAGTGTGCTTGGGGTCTGCTCCCTGTCTGTGCCAGTTATACGTGGAGGTAGCAGGGCGGGGTCCACGGGCTAGCTAGCTTGACTATCAGGCGACGGCCATCATTTAACTTGTGATAGGGGCCCTGATAATAAAATTGGAATAGCGTGTCTACAATCACAAGTGTGTCATTTAAGGTTCGTGAGAACCTTAGTTAATTGTTGGTGATGTGACTTGGGAATTTACGGTTGTTAGTATATGTATATTTGCTTATGGGTTTTACCCGGTGGGCACTTCGGACTCACCCCTCACCTACGGGCTTTCATCCCGTAGGATGAGTTATTTGTGGTACAGGTATGTTACATTCCAGATAGGCTGCGGCGTTATCCCTTGGACAGGACTTGGATTCTTAGTTTGCATCAGTGTCGCATACAGTGTCTTTGTAAGTTATTAAGTCTTCCGCTGTGCATTATTATTATTATTGTTGGGCCATTGGGCCGGTTATGATGTTATTGTTGCTTTTATATTTTGAGCTGTTGAGCCCGAGTTTCTGTTGTATACACTGTATGCTGGGGTTTATTTGTCAGGTTGTTACAGTTCCGACACGTGTTTACTGTGTATGGTAAATACGGGTCGGGGCGTTTCAATATTGTTTTTTTATAGGAGTTGATATCGGGCAGTTCCCCGAGGAGCCGACTTTAGACCGGTTGAGTCTTTCAGAGGCATATCAGGTGAGGATGGATTTCCTTTGATATGTGCCTATATTACTCGGTTGTTGTGTTTGATGATTGTTGCATTGTTGAGTGTTGCATTTATTGTGGTCTGATTCGGGATGTTTATCCCAGTGCCTTGATTTGATTTTGGGATGTTTATCCCCGTGCATTGAGTTTTGGAATGTTTATCCCTGTGTGTTTTTGGTATAAAGAATAATGGATTAAATAACAAAATGTGATAAGGATGTCGATTCTTGGTTTTGGATTGGGATGTCTACCCCAGTATTTTGGTTAGGGATGTTGATCCCTGAGATTTGGTTTTTGGATGATGATGATATATTTGTCACGTGGTAAGTAGAGGTACGACCAGATGGTTAGAGACTGTTTTGTGGTGGCCATGATCTGCGTTATTTGTGATGGGCATGTTGATGCCGGTTTGATTAGGATGTTGATCCCTGAGATTTGTTATTGGGATGTTGATCCCGGGTTCTTTTGATCTGGCACCAGGGACAGGTTGATAACCTAGTACGACCCTAGCTTATCCGTGACGGGGCCCGGAAAGATAAAATTGGAAATTGGATTTTTGTTTAAGTCTTTTTGGTCTTGAACCAGTTTTGGGTCGAGTCTTTTGGATTGGTATATTTTGGCTGTAATGCCTGTTTTCGACCTTGAGTATTTTATATTGTTGTATATTCACTGTCTATCCATGATTGTACTTAAATGTACCGGTGAGCACTTCGGACTCACCCCTCACCGGCGAGCTTTCATCCCATAGGTTGGGTTATTTGTGGTTCAGGTATGATGCATTCCAGACAGGCTGCAGCGTTATCCCTCGGACAGGACTCGGATCCATTAGATTGCATCAGGTTTTGCATATGGTGTCTTGAGATTAAAATTGCTTCTGCTGTGCTATTGTTGATGTCCCCGAGGTCGGGCGACGTGTTTTGATTTTGGGTCAGATTTTTGATGTTTATGACGTGACATTGGTCCGTTGGGCCAGTTTCTTTGATATAGTCATTGATATTATCGTTGGGCCAATGGGCCGTGTTTCGTGTTGTATTTACTGTTGTACAGTTCCGGTACGTGTTTACTGAGATGGTAAATATGGGTCAGTACGTCTCATGCTCTACCATATATTTTACATAAAATATAAAAGCAACAAAACCAGATCCCATATTATATATAACGATAATAGTTATATCACACAAATGAATAAAATTATTATTTTATACACAATTAATTATGTATGGGTTCACCAAAATTCTATAGTGCTAAAATTAAGTAGCTTATACATATAATTTTGTTTTCACAAAATTCTCATGTTCACAAAAGAAACATAATTAATTAGCACTCAATTAAAATCTCATTTGACTATCAATTTCAAAATATGTCTCTCACATATTTTTTCCATGCTAAAAAATTAAGGAAATAAAAATCCCCATATTTTTAAAAATTTCAAGCCACTTCTCAAAATTATATAATTTAATTCTCCACTAAGGATCTCACCAAGAGAAACATCTCATTCATTACAAAAAATATATTTATGAGAAATTTAGATAAATAAACTCATAGCACATAGGATAAAAATATTTTCACATAAATTATTCAACCAATGATATCTCTAAAAAAATTGAATACAAAAGCCTTCAATAAGCGTATTAGTTTTCCTTAGTAACGCCAAATTACACATTAATCCCAAGTTTTCACAATAATATCATATAAATTTAAATAAGATAAATGTGAGAGCCAAGGTTTATCCAAATGTGAGTTTTAAACAAAGAAGTTTCCATCCAAAATTTTAATAATTCATCCCTTACTAGAGTGTGAGAGGAAACAGCTTACGGTAGCATCTCAATGCATCACTCAATTTTTATTGTTGACCACAAGGCAAATTTGGGTTACATAATTTTATTTACTCACATTTATCATTGAATAGTTTTCGAGAAATGATCACAACTCTAATATCATTTCTTGGCCCAAATTAAATTTTGACTTAGGAGGATTTTCTGAAACACCCCGACCTAAATTTACCCGACAAACAGTAATTACCAGCAACAGTGCCGACTCGTGGCACAAACTGTGTAATACAACAGAAAATCGGCCCATCGGCCCAACAACAATAGACTAACGCCCGGTATCAGGTACAATAACAATAATAGCACAACGGAAGCAATTTTTAATAATCACAGCAAAAGCATGAATTGACTCGATGCAAAACTATGGATCCAGATCCGTCAGAGGAGATGTCGCAGCCTGCCATGATGCATACCTGCATAAAGAACAACGAAGCCTGCCGATGGGGCAGGTGAGGGGTGAGATTCTCCACAATCTCACCGACACATAACCCATGATGAACATCATAGCATATACTTAACAATCAAGCACATCAATATGGCATACAAGTAGTGAGCAGAACACTGATCAAATACGGTTACAAAGAACAATGCGGACCATGCAAATGTCCACCCCATCGACTATGCAATGCACTGACTATCTAATACAGACTGTACCAAACACTAGTGCCCGACCAGGACACTTCAACTCAACTACGTATTGGGTAACCGACCCAGTCTCGACAGATTATATAATACCTACTCTAGTTCTGACAGTCTATACTCAACAGAGGCTTCTCATCGCATGGTAACATACAGGTACTGTGCTTGCCGATCATCTAACCCGGCACCAAAACAAACTCAAATCACGTGAGCCTCGCTCACCGGGTAGCCGGCAACCTGCACGGACCATACCCAATCAACATCACAAACCGGTCCCCGGGTAGAATCACAACACAACACGGTAACAGCAGTCGCCACAGCAACTCGTAACCACATCAACAACAATTCTCATTAATCCCAATCTCTGGGTATCGACATACCGTTAGAAATAACCATTACCCAACCGTCGACCACAGCCGACAATCAACATATCTCAATATCCTATCAAAAATGACAAGTGATACTCATTCGACAATTATTAAAAGAAACCGACAATAAACAAAGGACAACTGGCAACCGATGCCAACAACAATAGACTACTCACGACCAACGACAACAACAACACCGCGAACCGGCAACCTATGCCGACCACGGTCAACCGACTATACTGACAATCTCCCAAGGTATGATCATGAGACAACATGCATATGAACATAGCACATCACAGCCCAACAAAGCAAAAACACATCTTAATCAAAACTGAGCCAAGGCCAAAAGAATATCTTTTATTATTACCAATTTTATCTTCCGGGCCCTGTCACTGGACAAGCTAGGGGTCAGACCTGGATATCAACATATTTCGGGTGCCAGACCAAAATCCAGAGAACCCAGGGATCGACATCCCAAAAATACGAACCCAGGGATAGACATCCCAAAAATAATCACGGGATAGACATCCCAAATATAATCACGGGATAGACATCCCAAGCATAGACATGCTTATCACAAGTAACCCAGTCAAGGCCACCACGAAACAGTCTTTACCCATCGAGTCAGACCACTACTTTCCAAGTGACATTAAAGTCGTCAACACAATTTCCAATTATCCAATTTCTATTTCCAATATCCATTATCAATTTCCCATGGTCAATAGTCCAACAACATTCACAACAGCAATAATCACGGTAGTCAAATATCCAACAGTGAATATCTTAGCAGTTCAATCAAACAATTCAATAAACAGAATACACAACAGTACTATGTGCAACATGTCCAACAATGAATATCTCAGTAGTTCAATCAAACAACAAAGCACACAAGGTATTGCGGCACATAACAAAGTAAATCCACTCTCACAACAAATATCAGCAAATATCACAAAGTTATCAACAACAATAACCATAAGATGCAATGGAACCTATCTGGTTCCAAGACCAACCATCCCGGCTATCACGGGTGGAATGACGTATATGCAACCTCACCTGATACTCCTCGGAAGCTGGTATCCGGTTAAGCCTTGATATTCCTATAATATAACAACAATAATCACTTATTATGCACAAACAAGATGGTTATGCATGATGCCGATTAACAATTATTAGACGGCTTATCGTTTCATTTTATTATTTCCATAGTTATCTTTTTTTCCGTTTTTGTGGGGATTACTAACAACCTATTTTCCATCTGATATACCAATCATGTTCGACTTAAGTCAAAACCAAAACCGAGCGTCCAAGCCGATAACCCGACCCTTGGGCTGCTTAAGAAAACACCTTAAATCATATAGAGGAAATTATATTTTGGTAGGTAGAACAAATTACGGCCCGTAAAATACTTCGTAATCTATTTAATAATATGAAGTAAATAATATTTGTAAATAATATATCCGATAGTAAAATCGTTAAGTAGAAAACATCACCATCCAAAATTAACACAGCCGATGTGTGGTATAAAGTAATATTGTAACTTTTACAGTAAGATAAACGTATACAACCGATACTTTTCAAATAGAGTATAAGGATAATAATAATAACTCATTACGTAATATAATAAATACTTACAAGTATACTTTTAGTGCTATCAAAATTAGTGAACAAAGAGTAAAATAATATTTCAAAGTAATAATACCGCTTTTACGTTAATAATATATTTCCGGTAAATCAATAAACATGGTTTAGCCTTGAGATATCGTTGGTATATATATTTATATATGTAAGAATAAAGTTGATAAGTGAATTAAGGTATGAGCCTATTATTATTTAGCCTAGGAGAACGGAAATTAAACATTTTAGAATCGTAATAACATAATTAAGAAATTAATCCCAGGGGACCTTCACTTGCGTTTAGTCCATCGGAGTAAATGATAAAACAATAAGTAAAAGACTTAATTAGAAATTATAGGCCTTTAACTATAATTAGCCCAATTAAAATAAATATCATCGAAAATTAAATTCAATGGGCCTTTTACGAGCCCAAATAAACGTAAATGAAATTAAGCGGAAATTAAATACTATGGGCCTTTTAATAGCCCAATTAAATAAGAGCAGGAGATAAATGAAAACACAGATAAATAATAAAAACAAGCATAATAAAATTAATAAGACATAAAATAAAAACCATAAGTTAATTAAATTAGGTTAATCAATTTTAATTAGCGTCGTTTTAATGTCCGGTCCGTTTTAGCGTTCGGGTTGGTTAATATGATGCAAAAGGTCCAAGCTCGGGTTTTACCCAAAGGTTCGTTTCCGGGTTCGCCGGAAAATTCCCGGGACTCGCCGGAAGCCCGTCGGATTCCGGCCAGGTACTATTCACAGCAGTACTCGACACAGCCAAACTCCACTGTTTACTGCTCCTCTCCCAACAAGACACCAAAGCCACACCACCAGGACAACAACCCAGTCATCATCGAGCACACCATCTCCACGGCAACGCTCCGATGGCCGGTGCTCCACCACACAGCAATGTCCACAAAACCCAACATCACCTCCCTCGTCCACAAGAGCACCGTCGGCGACATCACAGACCACCCCAACCACACTTCCTCTCATTCAAAACACAAAACCAAGCAACCAAGTTCCGATTAGTCCAGACCACACTGAATCGGGTTATAGGAAGAAACAAAAAGAAAGGAAAGAGCGTGAGGATCGACGCCGGACCTTACCCTCTCATCTACGCAGTGGCGGCGTCGAGGCAGATCGGGCAGAGCGAGGGCGGCGTGCAGACGGGGAGGCGAGGTTGCGTGCGGTGGCGGCGTCGATCCGAGGCGGTGACACCGGCGAACGGCGAGCAGCTGGCACGGGGAGGAGATGGTCGCGGGCGGCGCGACGCGAAGGAGGTGGAGGCGGGGCTCGTCGTGGCGACTGCAGAGGAGAAGGAGAGAGAGAAAAAGAAAAGGAAGGCAGAGAGAGGTTCGTGGCCGGTGAAGAGAGGAAGGAGAAGCAGAAATGGAAGGTTTTGAGGGCGGCGGTGGTGGTTGTGTTGGTGGAGGGGAAGGAGAGAGAGAGAGGAAGAAAAGGAAGGTAAAGGAGAAGAGATGAGAAAGGAAGGAAGGAAGGAAGGAAGGTGTGGGGGGGGGGGCGGCTGGTAGGGAAAACGAGAGAGGGGTAGAGAAAATAAAGGAAAAGAAAAGAAAAGACAAGTGAAGAAAAGAAGGAAAAGATGGAAGTGGGGAGAAAAGATAAAATTTAAAAAAAGAAGGTGGAGAAGGTGGGTGTGGCCGGTGGGTGAGTGGAGGAAAAAAAAAAAGAAAGTGGGAAGATAGATATGAAAAATAAGAAAAAAGGAGAAGAAAAAGAAAAGGAAGAAAAGAAAAGAAAAAGAAGAATGAGAAAAGAAAAGAAACGGGAGAGAGGGTGAGTTAGCCCGGGGGAGAGAAAAACGTGTCACGAGTGTCGGTCAAATTATCGATCCGTCAATGGACCAAATTATCCTCTATTTCGGCTTTAACCCGTTAAAAGCATAAGGGTATATCCGTCTTTCCGTCAAATTCCGTCCCGTGTCTGAAAATACAACTTGGGCTCGAAAAATCCGACTAATTCTCCTGAGTGTTGCCCAAGTCTCGGAATCGAAAACCGAGGCTTGGTTAACAAAAGATACACTAAAACGTCGTACACTCTAGTGGTCGAAACGAAGCTCGTTTATCCCCGATAAAACTCTCGAAATTGACTCGTGATGGTAGAATGCTCGATTAACCGTGATAAAAATTTATTTACCACAGTAAGAGTTAAAACAACTCGGTAAAATCACGAAAATTTTACCCGGGTCGTTACATTTTCATTTCTCATTGCATTTTTACAAATATAATCATTTGGATTGTTCACAAATAAAATAAGTACTCAAATCGAGGATTAGATTTTACATAAGGCTTGTAATCAAAATTTTATTAGAGAACATACCTTTTTCCTTTGCGCATTTTAGTTTCTCTTCCATAATTTGCTCGTAAAAGCATAAAGCAACAAAAGAACCATTGTAAGAACAACATTCGTAAGGGAAAACTTAAAAAAAAAACAGACAAGAATATTCCTTTAAATTGTTGGAAAAATTAAAAAAATAACACATAACCTGAGGCGTACTAGGAACTGTCCTAAAAGAATATTTTGCCTATGATAAAATTCATCCAGAATTCAACAGGTTCTTCTATTTGTAATGACAGGATTTCAAAAACTACAAACCCAATAACCTCAAGAGTGGGAGAGGAGAAATTAAAAAAAAAAAACCAATAAAATGAGAGAGAGCAATAATCTCAATTATCAGGGGAAAGCAAGCATTGCTCTCTTTTTGTGTGTCTCAAGGTGTATCTGTCAAAAAGTTAAGGAGCTCTATTTATAGGCTCAAAATATCACAAGGGGCCCATGGCGTTCAACACATTAAAGTACGGATTAAAGACAATAAAAATGCACCATTCAAATGCATAAAACTATCATTGTTTGATTCACAAAAGGCTGTCCATATTAATGTAATGGCAACTTAAAACGTTGGGAAAAATAGTAATCGGCAGGCATTACCGCTGCATTTGCCATTTCATTCAGTATAAAATATTTAATGAATGAATCAAAACAGTCTGTCTCCCCAAGTTGTATTTAAACCATTATAAAATTTTTGAGCTAAACATTAAAATTGAATTGCCTAACATATATTCTTTTGAAATACTCAATTATTCAACAATTTATAGCTGCAAACAGGGAGGCCGGTTTGGGTATCATATGTAGAGATCATCAAGGCATCATTCTGGACGGTGTAGCAAAGAAGACTACCAGCCCAACTGCATTCATGGCAGAGGCTCTTGCTGTCCGGGAGGCGGTTAATCTAGTCATTGCTAGAGATTACTGCAAAGTAACCATCGAGACCAACTCGTACTTGCTGTGGAAAATCCTTCATGGTGGAGAGGAGATTCCACTGCAAGCTAGGACTACCATTCATAGTATTCGAACTAGAACTCAGAACCTGCAAAACTGTTGTTTTAATTATATACCACGATCTACTAATGTTGCTGCAGAATGGGTAGCTAAGGCTGCGGTAAAATGATGTTGCCCAATGGATTTGGAGCCTTGATCTTCCTGCAGATTGCTCATGGAGCTTTCATAAAATTATGAAGATTCGCAGTAAGTTTTCTGCTGCTTTCTCTCATACTATTTGCAATGGATGCTCTACTTACTTTTGGTGGGCTTCCTGACTACCAAGTGGCCCTTTATCCTCCTTTATCTCCCCTACTATTGTTGCTGGATTACGAATTCCACTTCAGGCCACTGCTAGCTTCATTATCTCTAGCCATGTTTTATCACGGCCTCATTCACGGTTACCTCTGCTAGAAAAATTGAAGGTAGATGCAGCCCTTATTGTTCCCTCTTCCAGACCAGATGACATTCATGGACCTTATCCTCTTCAGGCCAATTTACTGTTAGAAGTGCTTGGGAAAGCATTCGTCCCAAACGAAGCTGAGTGGACTGGTTTAAATTGCTCTGGTCCTCAGGGCATATTCCTAAATACAGTTTTATAACATGGCTTGCAATTTTGGATCGCTTGGCTACACGATCCATGTTATACAGGTGGGCGGATTATCTCTACTCCTTGTCTATTCTACTCTAGTCTTCTTGAGACCCGTGATCATTTGTTTTTTGCTTGTCCCTTTTGTGCTGAGGTGCTATCAAGTTTGCTATTATTATGTTCTATCCCTAAGGTTGTTGGAGACTGGTGCACAGAATTTCAGTGGCCAAAAGAACATCTGCAGAAAAAGGGTATTAAATCAATGCTGCTGCAAGTTGTGTGGGCTGCATGTATATATCATATTTGGAGGGAACAAAATCGTCAGCATTTCACACACAGCTTCCGCCCACCAGCAAGTATTATTTCAGAAATTTGTACTGATGTTCGGTTTCGTTTCTGTGGTCTCACCAATCTTAAGCCCCGGTGACTTCTCTCCTGAGATACATAGTCTCTGTATCTTTTGGGGCATTTCTTTTGCTAGCTAGACTTCCCAAGTTACTTTACCAGCAGCTTATGCTGATTTGTATTTGTTTGTAACATTTGATGGTCCAAGAAATTTGTATATGGCTTCAAAAGAATTATGTTATGAATTTTATATTTAATGCAATGTTTCTTTGCTAACAATGCATTTAAATCTGGATGCTTCTGATTAACAAGTATGGTATTTCCCACCACCGGGGTGGTGGCCCAGTGGCAAGGCCTTCAACCTGCCATCTCTAAGACTCGGGTTCGAGTCCCGGCGCTTCCAGTCAAGCCCCATAGTGTGATGCGGCTGAATATGGCCTTCCACACGGTGGGGTGCTGGCCGTTGAGCCCTGTGATTCCCCGGTATTATGACGCGTAGCAGGTGAGGGTGTCCGCTGGTGCCCCGGTTGGGCGGTCTCTCCTATGAGGAGGGTCTAATGCCAGGATGTAACCGGTATTAACCGGGGCCTGGACCGACGGGGCGATGATGACACCACTGATGCCTTTTTTTTTCTTCGACAAAAAAAAAGTATGGTATTTCCCGAATGAAAAGATAAAATTAGAAATTCTTCATTGGACAGTGAGTCAACGTTAGAACAAAAGAGGGTTAACGGAGTGTGTTAACGGTTGTTATTTAAAAAGAAAATAATAATAAATTTTATATGGGTTGGATCTTTTAAAAAAGAATATCCAAACTTCATCATATTATTGGTTGACATTTACACATCTGCAAGTCAAACTTTCAATTTTGACCACCATACTAAATTGACCCAGTTTTGAAAACTGATGTATTAAATTGACCCAGTTGTGAAAACTAATACATTAAATTGGCCCAATTACAAATTCATGTATGAAATTGACCAAAACATACAAATTGGTGTATAAAATTGGGTATTATGCCAATTTTTTTTCTTTTCTTTAGAACTTCAATAGGCTTAAAATACTAAAAGTTGAATAGGATATTTGTGTATTGTTAAGTGAGTATCTGAGGTTGTTCATATCCTATCCCTCCTCTTTTGTAAGGGAGGTTACCACGGAGGAACTGGAAAAATAAAAAGAAAACGCAAAACCGACCTGGAAAAAGCCTTCCAAAAACTAGAGTACAGCTGGTCATGCCTTAAAATAAGGAGGGTCATGAATTTCAGAAAGTCAAACGGGCGGAGCATGGAAATTTGATTAACCCACTATTCTAATTATTTTTATTATTTTTTCCTTATATATTTGTATTGTATGCAATAAAGTGTAGATATTTTTTTAAGATCTTGAAGTTTTGAATAGTAATCTTGAGTGAAATGTTTTTTGTCTTGCAAAATTTTAAGCTAATTTAAATATAACTTCTGTGTTATTTTAATGTTTTAGGTCTTTTTATAAATAATTATGAATAATAAAGTGTTATATTTCCTTCTATATCTTAAATTTTTATTTATATTATAACTCAATTAATGATTTGTTTATATGGACAAGAGAGTTAATTATAAATGGTTTAATATAATGCTTAGGTACTTGTCAAAGAGATTCCAACGAAAAGCAGAGAGAGGAATTCTATTAAATGGGGAAATCGAGATCAATCTCCTTGCCCTTTTAAGTTAGAAAATCTCAGGTCTAGGTTTCTCTTTTTTCTCTCTTTCTCTGAGAAAAAAATTCTAGATCTAGAGATTGAGACTGCCGTCGAAGAGTTTTTTTCGGTGGTAAGTCTCCACAAATTAGTTTTTTTCTACCGTTTTCAGTTTTGTTTGTTTATTCTCAATTTTTACGGATTTAGTCTCTCTTTTTGTGAGTTTAGTCCTACTTTTTGTGGGAATGTTTTTTCTTTTTTTTTTTTCACGATGATTTGAATAAGACTATAGATATGCCTCGCCTTCACCTGTCAGCATGGTGGTTGTTGTACGGACGATACAGGTTATGACGCCTGAAGCGCCCCGACCCATATTTACCGTAACACAGTAAACACGTGCCGAAACTATTCATATTGATAGAACAGACAGTACAACGTGCAGATATTATACAACAGCAACCATCAATTACAACTGTCACCCACACTCGGGGACCATTATTCAATCCAACACAGTGCTCAATATCAGCAACAGATAGTATCAGTAATATACATATCATAGGAAATCATCGACACAGCATCATACAGCAGCGGAATTATAAAATAGCATCATATGCAAAGGACAGCAGCGGAAGACTTATGCACATGCAACGGAGGTATGGATCCGGAGTCAGGTGGAGAAGAAAGCAGCAGCCATCGAACGTCGTACCTGAACTACGAAACAACTTATCCTACGGGATGAAACCCCGCAGGCGAGGGGTGAGTCCGAAGTGCTCACCGACCAAGGATAAACAGTGATATGCAAGCAACCGTAATACTTAAAAGCAATCACAGACAAGCAATAACATATCTCAACAACTGAGTCAAGGCCAAAAGAATGCTTAATTATTATTACCAATTTTATCTTCCGGGCCCCCGTCACTGGACAAGCTAGGGTCGTACCTGGTTATCAATTAATTCCGGATACTAGGTCAAGAACCAATCCACATCACAAACAACCGGATATTCGGCATATCCGAGCCATTGCGGATATTCGGCATATCTGAGCCACTGGGTATTCGGTATACCCCAACCTCAGGCGACGTCATGCCAACCAGATATTTGGCATATCTGAGCCTCTGCGGATATTCGGCATATCCGAGCCACTGCGGATATTCGGCATATCCGAGCCACTGCGGATATTCGACATATCCGAGCCACTGGGTATTCGGTATACCCTAACCTCAGGCATGACGGGCCAAGCAAATCAAGTAACCGACCATAGCATCCCAAAATTAATTTTCAAACCATCGGGTCGTACCACTACTTTCCACATGACAATTATATCAACATCTCAAATCAATTCCAATTCAAATTCCAATTTCTTTTCCTCAATTTCCACAGTCAATAGTTCAACATCAATCTCAGCATAATATCCACAGAATCAAAATCACAGCTCAAGGCAACAATAATATCTACAGCAGATAAGCAGTCAACAATCAACAATTCAGCAGTTCAATCGAACAACAAAGCACACAAAGTATTACAGGCAACATAACAAGGGTTATCCATCCTCACCTTAGCCGATATCAATTATGGAATTTCTCAGCAAGTTCCAAGTCCGGTTCCTCAGCAAATTGCTCGTTATCAACTCCTATACCAATCACATAATATGCACACATAAGATGGTATGCAAATGCCATGCTAATACTGTATACCGTAAATTAAATATAAACTCGGCTCGGTTACTCTCCCGGATTAATTTTCCATTATCATCATCATTCACCATTTATTTCAAGTGTCAAAAATACCCTTCTATACTTTTTCCTATACCCGGGTACTATACCGGTATTTTACTACCTTGATAATACCCTTTCCAAAATTTATTTCCTAGGTATGTACTTTCTAAAATATTATTTCTCCAAATTATTATTTCCTTCCCATATGTTATATACCATGTATTTTCCAAAATTAATTTCCTCAAAATATTTATTTTCCATACCATAATATATTTTCCCCAACCTCATTTTTATTTTCTTCCATTTAATTTTATTTTCTGCAAATTTATTTCTCTTTTTTTTAAAATCCGGACTGGGCCCAGAACCCAAGCCCAAAGCCCAAACCCCTTCAGCCCAACCTAAACACCTAACCCATCTACTCAGCCCAACAACCCAGGTTGCCCAAGGCCCAACCCACAACCAGGTCAACCCCAGGTCAACAGGCGTGACCCGGATCCGTAACCCAGCCGCGGGCGGGTCGTACCCAGCACAACCGGGTCGCCGATCGGATCCACCAAGGTGCACGGGCTCACCTCGCGAGAGTGACGATGGCGGGTCTGACAGAGCGACGCGGAACGAAAGCGACAGCGAGAGGGGCCGGCGGTTCGTCCTGCTGCAGGCGACGCGAGGCGGCAGCTCCGGTCTGTCGTCGTGGAGGTGGAACGCGGGGCTGCTGGGTCGCACACGAGAGGAAGACGACGGCGGCGGCTAGTTCGTCGGGGAGGGGATGGCGTAAGCGGCGATGGCCAGACGCTGTCAGCTGCGGTGGAAGCGACTGCGGCGTGGTCGCGGTGGCGGCGCCGGTGGGTTTGCGGTGGAGAAGGAGAAAGAAAAAAAAAGAAAAAAGAGAGGGGAGAGATGACGTGGCGTGTGGTGTGTGGTTGTTTAGTGTTTAGTTTTAGTTTTTTTTTTTTATTCCTTCTGCTTGCAGGTTACAGAGGAGCTGGACAGGAAATAACTGGTGAAGAAGGTGAAGCTGGGAAGGTGATGGCGTGAGGAAGGCAGAGGAAAAAATAATTATATGGACAGCAAAATTATTGATAAGTCACAGGCTTAACAGGAGTTGGCGGCTGAATAATTGAACTTCAATTATGCAGTTACTATGCTGCATGTGAAGTGTGGCCCACCTGGACCAGAAAATATCTAATGTACCCACTTTCCTTTATTTTTGGTCCGATAACTCAAGAATAAACCCGGCTTTCCGAAGATTCCCGAACCCAGAAAAATCCAACACTCGATTTACCATAATTTAATTACCCAAGATTAAAATTAATAGTAAATTACTGTATATTAACTTAAACAGTCCCGGTAAAAATAAAATTTTTACCTGGGCTGTTACAACGCCGGCGGGAGAATTGTACTTTTGTAAATACTCTTTTAAATGATATAGATTTCGTGGTGTATTTCTATGTGGTAGGTTGAGAAGAATTCTTATGTTTAATTTTTTTCATACTTTTATTCGATTAGATCATATGTATTCTTGAGATCTCTTGATTTATTTATATTAATAAAGAATTTTTCCTTTAGAAAAAAAAATCTCCCTACCTTTTTGAACAAACTGGAGATTTCCCTTCCAGTTAAAAAAAAAAGAATAATAAAGAAAATAGCCTGAATAGAAGTTTAAGAAACAGTCAATTTTACATATGAAGCTCATTTATACTCTCTCCAAATTGCTGTATTTCATAATTTTATGCTCAATTTGTGATTGTTTGCACCGTAATATATAATATTGATTTTATTCCTTACTATATGCCTGCGGGTACAATTTCGCCTTTTAGTTATTATACATAAAACTTAAACTGGTTTGGAGTCTGGAATGGTAGTCACTTGCAAAGTATTTCAAAAATTTCATAACGTGCTATATAATTTTTAAGTGATATTGACATACAGTAGTCTTTTGCAGAACTGGAAATCTGGAGTTGAAGCTCGTTAAAAAAAAAAAAAAACAAAAAGGAAGCAATATTTTATTCCAGTCCTTTGTATGAGGTTATTAATGTTCTTCCAAGAATAGATTTAGCCAACAAACTGGCTACTTGCACCAGATTTGGAGTTCTTGCATTAAGACGAGTTTTCTTCTGTAGGTTTGAACCTGAAGTGAGAAGACATGTGTATTGAAATTTTCATTTTTTTTTTAAAAGGAATTGAAGTTTCCTTTTCAATTGCATAAAGAACATATTCTTAGCAATTCGAAAAGGTGTAAATTCGTTTCTAAAAAAAAAATGTAAATTTGTAAAAACTCAGCTGACGACACTAAAGCAAGCCTGTTTTCTTAATTGGATCTGTTTTTCTCATTACAATGAAATTTAAATTCAATTATGGTTGGGATTTTGGGCTTGGGCTTTTAACTCGGCGAAAGATGCTCGGCAGAAAATTGATAAGCATAACCCATATAGACGATGACTTCATATATCTCATTTTAAGTTCTTGGACGAATCTGAATTCCTTCCTATACGTTTAGCATTCAGCTATATCTCTTCCTATGAATCTTAACCAAAGCACCGAAAATACTTGAGATATTAATTAAATTTTAAATTAAGAAATGTCAAAAGCGAAGAATGATTCCAGGGTATTAAAATCTATTATTTGAACTCCCTCTTGATAATATCATATAGGAACGCCATGATCCATGTCAGGATTCTGTACGGTGTGCTTCATGCTGAATTCTGATAAAAAAGTTGGTGCAGTGGGCTTATAAATTGCTATACACTTAAAACGACAGATGTGTGCATCACTTTATTGATCATGGACTTTTCTACGGAGTTCACTGCAATTGCTGGGTTTTTTTTGCGTCATCTTTCTCTACATATCTCTAGTTCGACAGAAAAACAGTAACAAAGGTAGCAGAAGCGGAAAGGCTCCTGAACCCGCTGGTGCGTGGCCAATTATTGGCCATTTGCACCTATTAGGGGGTAAGGATCAGCTTCTTTACCGAACTCTAGGTGCATTGGCTGATAAGTACGGTCCTGCATTCTCTATTCGTCTTGGCGGACGAAGAGCTTTTGTGGTTAGCAGTTGGGAGATGGCAAAGGATTGTTTCACAGTCAATGACAAGGCACTAGCTTCCCGTCCTATGCAGTGTTTGGATTCGCACCATACAGCTCTTTCTGGCGCGAGATGCGAAAGATTGCAACTCTTGAGCTTCTTTCTAACAGGAGGCTTGAAATGCTCAAACATGTTAGAATTTCTGAAGTTGACTTGGCGATAAAGGAGCTGTACAAATTGTGGGCCAATGATCCTTCAGCTCCTGTTCTTGTGGAACTTAACCGATGATTAGAAGACTTGATGCTCAATGTTGTTGTCAGGATGGTGGCTGGAAAGCGTTATTTTGGTTCCACTGCATCCTGTGATGAGGATGAGGCTAGGCAATGCCAGAAGGCCATTAACCAATTTTTCCACCTGATTGGGAATTTTGTGGTTTCAGATGCACTTCCTTTCCTTGGATGGTTAGATTTGATCGGACACGAAAGGGCAATGAAAAACACAGCAAAACAGTTGGATGCTATACTAGAAGGTTGGCTAGTGGTGCATCGCCAGAGGAGATCTTCTGCTGGAAACATATTGGAAGGGGAGCAGGACTTCATTGATGTGATGCTGTCCCTTCAGGGGGAGGGACAACTATCACATTTTCAGTATGATGCAGATACCAGTATCAAGTCTACCTGTCTGGTAAGTTGAAACCCAAATCAACTAGAACTAAGGCTTCATATACTTTCTCAATTATTGCTTTTACAACTGACATTGGTACTCTTGCAAAAAGGAAGAGAGGTGTGGTCTCGAGTTCCAGTCTCACCTTCATCAACTAGTGCAAAAAAGAAAGAGATGACATTCCTGGGTAGTTACTGCATCTCCTGTATCAGAATAAATTGTCCGAATCGTTTACATTTGGGCCTGCGGATATGAGCTTGTGCTTGTTGAAATCCTGGAGTTTTAATATTCATGGATCAAAGAGTATCTACTCGTTTTTTGTACAGAAAATGATGGTGAAATCTGATAGCATAAATGATATTCTCTTTATGAACATTTGTCCATCTTTTTGTTTAGGCTATGATCCTTGGCGGCAGTGACACCACGGCAGGCACACTAACCTGGGCCATCTCATTACTTCTGAACAGTCGCCACATGTTGAAAAGCGCACAAGAAGAACTAGACCTCAATGTTGGTATGGAACGTCAGGTTGAGGATTCAGATATCAGAAACCTAGTGTATCTGCAAGCCATCATCAAAGAAACCCTGCGGCTCTACCCTGCCGGTCCCCTATTAGGACCGAGGGAAGCCATGGAGGACTGCACTGTAGGTGGGTACAATGTTCCAGCAGGTACTCGGTTGATAGTTAATGTGTGGAAGATTCAAAGGGATCCAAGGGTATGGGAAAATCCATCAGCTTTCCAGCCAGAGAGATTTCTTTCAAGCCATCAAAATGTTGATGTAAGAGGCCAACAATTTGAACTCATTCCTTTTGGTTCAGGTCGACGCTCCTGTCCAGGTGTGTCATTTGCACTCCAAGTCATGCCCTTAACCCTTGCTCGTCTTCTTCATGCTTTTGAATTGCCAAAAAGTGATGCCAATTGGTGTTCAGAAATTTGCATTTTTCTATGGAACAGAAATTTCCCACAAAATTTTGCCAAATTCATGTGAATCACTTCAGTTTCGGGGATTGATGAACTGGGCATATAACATTTAGCGCCCTTTTGAAATTGAGGATATGATGCAACAAAGATGTATGTTTACACAAAAACAAGCAAATACTAAACATATTTTAACTTAAGAAATGTCAAAGAGGAAGCAGTGATTCCAGATTATTGAATTATATTATAAGCATGCGTGCCGTGGCCCGTGGCAGGAGTGTATGATTGCGATGTGTGTTTCATGTTGAACTCAGATAAGAATGTTAGTTCAGCCCAGTGGACTTATACATTGCTTCAGACTTTCCTCTTTATTGATCTTGGACTTCTTTTTGATGCTACTATCATGGACTTTTCTTTCAAGTTCACTGCAATTGCTGGGTTCTTTTGCTTGATCTTTCTCTACATAGCACTAGTTGGACAGAAAAGCAATAACAACGGTAGTATAAGGGAGCTCTACAAATTGTGGACCAATAATCCTTTGGTCCTGTTCTTGTGGAACTTAACCAATGGATTAAAGACTTGATGTTTAATGTTATTGTCAGAATGGTAACTGGAAAGCGTTATTTTGGTTCCACTGCATCCTGTGATGAGGATGAGGCAAGGCGGTGCCAGCAGGCTCTCAATCAATTCCTTCACCTGATTGGTATTTTTGTGGTTTCAGATGCGCTTCCTTGGCTTGGTTGGTTGGATTTTATGGGACATGAAAGGGAAATGAAAAACACAGCCAAACAGTTGGATGCTATACTTCAAGGCTGGCTAACGTGTTGTATGACCAAGCTGATGTGAGTGTGATCAAATTGAAGGTTGGTCCCACCAAATTATTCAAGAGTGTTAGTTGGAGTTTGCTTTTTGATTATTGTATTGTAATTAGTGTAGTCCTGAGTTGTAATGTTTCCATTAAGTGTTGTTCTTTTATGAGCATCTTAGAAAAAGCAAGAGTGAGTTGTCATGTTTAGTGGGATATAGAGCTGTCAAAGTTGAGTACAGGCTGGTTCTCTGCCTATAAATTGAGTCTTGTAATCAGTTTTATACAAGTGAAATCAAGTTAGAAAACGTTGGTGTTTCACTTCATTGTTACTCTGAAATGTTCAGAGTGGTTTAAAACAAAAGATTGTGAGAGATTAGGGAGAAAATCAATGGAACAGTAACCAAGAAAGTCAGCCTTGGTTTTCTGTAAGTTGATTTTCTGCCTATGTTTTGAGTATTGTAATTTGAGTTGTACAAGTGACATAAGAGTGCATTGAGTGTGTTTCACTTCACAAAGTGTTTGTTAGTTTGTTCATTAAGTGTACAAGCCAAAATATTGAGTGAATTGTGAGAAAACAAATTGAGAAGTAACCAAGAAAACCAGTTTTTGCGTTTCTGCAGAATTCTGGGAATTTTCCAGAAAACATCGATGTTTTAATTAAAACATCGATGTTTTTTTGCATTCTGCCCATTTTGTTCAAAGTTGCGAATTGTCTAAACATCGATGTTTTGATTCAAACATCGATGTTCTAGCTGTTCGGCAGGATTGTTTGAAGTTCCGTAGCCTAAAAACATCGATGTTTAACTTCAAACATCGATGTTCTTGAGCCTTTTTGAATTAGTTGAAGATCAAAGCCAACAATTGGTATAAAACCAAAAATTGTTTTTCAAGGCTCCTTGTTTGGGTTGCACCAACAGGGACAAAAAGCCAACATATCGGAGCATCACCAGAGGAGAACTTCTGCTGGAAACATATTGGAAGGTGAGCAGGACTTCATTGATGTGATGTTGTCTCTTCAGGACGAGGGACGACTGTCAGATTTTCAGTATGATGTAGATACCAGTATTAAGTCTACCTGTCTGGTAAGTTGAAAAGCAAATCAACTTGAACTAGTTACATTGCTGGTTGTTTTCTGCTTGGAATGGTTTGCGTTTTGGGCTAGCAAATACGAGCTTGTGCTTGTAGACATTATATTGTTGGTTTCTGGAAAACCCAGAAAACTTTAAATGTTTAACAGGCTGAACCTGTTTCAATGATTTTCTTTCAGTTCACTTCAATTTTTCCATTATACAATTCTAATATTCGTGACTCCAATAAGTATCAAATTGTCATCTACAAGTTGTTATTGTATTTTGCTAATTTGAGTGACTTCAACTCATATGTGATTACAATTGGTGCGAGTATCTCAACTGTTTCTGAAATTCTTGCTCAACTTATTTTTAGATCAATGGACGGCCTAGGGCCATTTTATACGCCTTGAAGACGACATGAAAAATAGTTGAATCCAAAGAAAACAAGAACAGGAAACTCGTGAGAAATAGAAGACATCATAGATGCAAGAGAATTTTTTTTGCCGAACATTTCAATGTCGTCTGCAATAAACCAGGTTGATGTCGTTTCTGCAGTAGTTGGCTAGTAAGATAGTTTCGCCACAGCGTAGGTGCCACACCAACAGAATTGACATGGATTATGTCATTTCTGAAATAACCTTTGCCATGACATTCTCCCATCATCAATTTTCAATTTCTGTCGTCTCTGCCGCTGTTGAATATGTTCATGTTCATCCAAAACAACTGCAGTCATCAATGCTTAAGCAAACAAAGCAGTCTATCTTCGTTTGGTTTGTCGATAATGGATGGATCGTCGTTCATTCTTTTCATTAAAATACTAAAGATTTTAGGTTATTCAATTTCTGCTAATTGAATAATGGACTGTCATGCGGTTGACTTTTATTATAGATGTATAAGGACAACGCTAGGCTTTGCCAAAACAAATTTTTTTTGTAAGTTAACTACATCTTGGATTGACCTTCAAGATTATGGAGAATCTGAGCTCCATGGATCCATACCAGCAATTGATAACAGTTGCTGTGTTTGCTTCCTTAGTTATCCTGTATTTCTTGGTGTTCCTAAGGAGTAAAACTCCTGAAAAGAGAGACGAGAAGGAGGCACCGGAACCAGCAAGTGCATGGCCAATTATCGGCCACTTCGACCTATTTGGAGGAGCAGATCAACTCCTTCACCACAAACTTGCAGAAATGGCTGATAACTATGGACCAACTTTACAACTTCGCCTTGGCGGTCTTCGTGCTTTTGTGGTCAGTAGTAGAGAAGTTGCAAAAGAATGCTATACCATTCATGACAAGGCTTTTGCTTCTCGTCCCACCACAACTGCCACAAAGCTCATGTGCTATAACCATGCAGTTTTGGCTTTGGATCATACAATTCTTACTGGCGCGAGATGCGAAGGATAGTGGCACTCAAGTTTCTTTCAGGTCACAGGCTCGAGATGCTCAAGCTTGTCCAGGTTTCTGAAGTTGACAGGTTAATAAAGAAGCTGTACAATTTATGGGTTGGAAATGACCGTCTCCCTGTCCTTGTTGATCTTAAGCAGATGTTTAGGGATCTATCACTTTCTGTGATTGTTAAAGTGGTGGCAGGGAAAGACTGCTGATTCCTCTAATGAGGAAGAGGCAAAAAGGTGTCATCAGGCTATTTCTGATTTCTTTCATCTGATGGGTGCGTCTGTGGTCTCGGATGCTTTTCCATTTCTGTGGTGGTTGGACTTGCAGGGTCTTCAGCAGGCGATGAAGAAAACAGCTAAAGAATTTGATTCAATCTTTGGAGGTTGGCTGCACGAGCATCGACGTGGTAGAGTTTCAGGAGAAACCAAGGAAGAGGGAGAGCAGAAGGACTTTGTTGATTTGTTGCAGTCCCTTCAGGAGGCAGGATACTTCTCTGATTTTCTATTTGATGCTGATACTGTTATCAAATCTGCCTGTCTGGTATGTTAAAAGGACATATAAGATAAAGAACCTTTATATAACTTGATGCAGTTTCTGTTTAAAAAGATGCTATGATAATGTTTAGGAAAAGCTAAGGTTCCTGTGGTATCTCTACATCAATTGTCGGGAAAAAGAATATATGAAAGTTTCTGACAAGGTTCCCATGCAGTCTTTAGTCTCTGGTGGCAGTGACACAATGCCAACCGCACTGACGTGGGCCGTCTCCCTACTCTTGAACAATCCCCTGGCACTAAAGAAGGCATAACAGGAACTAGACCTGCAAGTAGGCAAGCAGCTCAAGGTAGATGAATCAGACATTAAGAACCTGGTGTACCTTCAAGCGATAATCAAGGAAACTTTTCGTCTCTACCCAGTTGTTCCCCTCTCCGGACCCCGAGAAACTAAAGAAGATTGCATAGTAGATGGGTATCGCGTGCGAAAAGGCACTAGGTTGATGGTAAATATATGGAAGATTCAAAGGGATCCCATGTATTGGAAAGATCCGTCGGCTTTCCAGCCAGAGAGATTTCTCACAACCAATGCGGATATTGATGTTAGAGGCCAACATTTCGAGCTGCTTCCTTTCGGTTCAGGAAGGCGATCATGCCCAGGCGCATCATTTTCACTGCAAGCCCTTCATCTCACACTTGCAAGGCTACTTCACTCTTTTGATTTGAAGACCTCGGGGGATTTTCCTATTGATATGACAGAGACGCCTGGAGTGATCGTGCCAAAAGCAACACCGTTGCAGATTCTCATTTCCCCTCGTCTTCCTACACAACTCTATATTTGAAGAGTGAGACAAGAATAATGGCAAGACTTCATTGGAGACAAGAATAATGCTAGGACTTAATTACGTTGTCTCATTGGTTGTACTTTTGAGCTTTGATGTAGCTAGTCCTCAACGTTGGTGATGCTCTTTGAAGACAAACTTTTAATTCTACACTGGATCTCTGGAAATATTTTGTTTGTAAAATTCCAGAAAGTATTGTCCTTTTGCTTATCGCTGCTAATTGTTATGCAGTGCTATTTCAGAAAGTAGATAACTGTTTGCAAGTGGAAGTCTAAAGGACTAGTTTTAAGTTAAATCTCTGCCAAATCACGGAGTATATCTCTTAACATGATATATAGATAACATGATTTATAGATTTCCAACCAAAATTAGTATGCTCTATCCATTTTGTTTTTATTGCAGAGCCCTGTATGCACATCACTAACGGCCTGTGATCTGATCCAATTATTAATTCATTGTTGAGCAGCGCCTTAGGCCAGTCCATGCGCCATTTAAGATTTGATACAGCCCTATCCGATTGAGCCTTGATGTGAGCTTCCCCCGGCCGCTTGTTGGACCAAGTAAAACTATTGCCTCTGCTCTCCACATCCAGCATCTCATATCGATACATAAACTCTTGAAAGTCCCTCGTCTACGAGTGAGTAACGAGCCTGCCTCCTTCCTTATCGTCACTCTCCAGTAGAGCGTTGAAGTCTCCAATGACCAACCATCCCACCTGTGAACCCTGGTAGAGCTGTCCTAACTTCTGCCAGAATTCTGGTCTTTCTTTGGTTTTCGGTGGACCATAAACCAAAGTCAAGTAGAACTCCTCCTTGTTGCTTATTTGCACTAGCAGGTGCATATAGTTCCAACAAATCTCCTGCAATTTAATCTTCAGTGAACCCTTCCACCAAACAGCCAGCCCGCCTCCTCTGCCAACCGGCTCCACGTAATCTCACTATTTGAAACCCAACCGCCTTCTCCTTCTTCCTAATCTACTGCTTTTTTGCTTTGTCTCACCAAAAAAAAAATGAGGTCTGGCCTGAACTGCTGGTTTAAATCTCCCAACCTGTTCTTCGTTAGTGATGTTCCCAATCCTCGGCAATTCCAGATTATAAAGGACATGTTGTCCTGCTGCTACTCAACTCAGATCTTGTATCGAAAAAGACTAGATTGTCTATAACAAACTAAATTCCCGTAGCGAGAGTACATAAGACTTGAAATTGTTACCACTACTTGTTTCCTGATCTTCTGAATTCCTTTTCTTCTACCCCATTCCGGCCAGATTCCCATTTTTCTTCTCTCAGTTTACCGTTATCAGCGACTTTGCTCTTTGCACGGTTCCCACGAGAGGGAAGCGTTTTCTTTGTACCTTCACTTCTATACTAATTGTGATATCATATCCATTTTGTCATGCCAGATTGTTAACTCTTCCTTTTTCTTTAAAATCGCTGACAATCTTTCTTTCTCACTCCAAGCTCTCCTCCTTTACCCTCTAGTTTTTTTTTTTTTTTCCTTTTGTCACAAACTTGAAAATTACTAAACATAACCCATATAGACGTTGACTTCATATATGTCATCTAAGTTCTTTCCTTGGAAGAATCATCATGGCTCAGAAGTTCACTGTAGTCCTGAGGTGAGGGTGCATTCATGTGAAAACCAGACTTAAAAAGGCACATCTATTGCCAGGATCTGAAGAAAGCGAGGTGCTCTCAATTAATTATTCACGAATCATATATGCAAGGATATCCAGTCCATAACCAAAAAAAAAAAAAAAACATATATGCAAGGATACCGAATCACCATAAGCTGTCTCAAAATAATTCCCAATTGTCTGGTATTCCATTATTAAACGCAACTCTTTCTTTTTCTGTTGTTGTTTAATTTCATGTGTTTTTTTATATTGCTACAAACACACAGTTGTACCACTTTATCTGCTGCTGCACAACAGTTTTCTTTTAATCCTTTCAACACAAATTAAAGCCCGTCTGGGTTATTTTCAATACCAAAACATCATGCTAGTTAAATAGCCAGGCCCTGCCATTTGCGGACTTTAAACCAATGGTTATTGTCAATTAACTAATTACATTTAGAGCCAATTTTCAACCTACAAAAGTTGGGTACTCGAGTCAGATTATTACTATTATCACGAAGAAAATGAAACTGGAACGGAGCAACCTAGACATGATTAAAGATGTGCTAAAAGACTTGAAATATGACACCGCGGTGTCAGCCACGCAAATTAACGAAGAAAAGGAAAATAACCAGGCTTGGCACAAAGGTAATCATCACTTTGGCAAAACAGCAGCGAAATTGAATTAATGGATCTAATCATTATTTCTCATCATTGATCAAGATTCAAGAATTGGGCAGATGAAAATATTACATGATACTCATAACTGCCATTGCTACAAAGACTAAAGGACAGAGAGGAACCAAAATGAATACAAAGAAACGGTCCATAGGAAAGCACTAACTGCTGCCGGCCATATCAGAGTTCACAGTGAAAATCTAGCTAGCAAGAATTGTAAAAGCAATCAAAGAAACCCACCAACTAATAAGAGAAGAAACTGATCACATGCAATCAAAGAAACCCAGCAATTAAAGAAGGAACTCCTCTTGTTGTAAAAGCAATCAACGAAAGAGAATCAGGTCATGCATGAGATCAATAAGTTGGAGTTGGGCGGTCATAGCTCCAGGCTTCCAGCTCCATTCCCATGAAGAAACTCAAAGCAGAGTAAGCACAAGCATACCCAATCCTGTCCAGTGTTAGATCATGTGATCAAGCTGCATTAGAGTGATCAAGTCATTAGTGTGAGTTATTGGAGAATAATCAAGCTGTGTGGAGTGTGTTAGGAAAAGTGTATTAGTTGTGTGTGTTTTTTATTGTAATGTACCCTTTGTTGTCTGATCATTCTTGGTAGGCCTCATGTTTAGCAAACCAAGAAGATCAACTTAGTGGATTATAGGTCTCCATGCTGCTTAGTGCAGCATGGGTTGAAGGTATGGGGCTGCAAGTGGAAGGTATGGGCTGCAAGTTGCTGCAGCAAGCTGAATATGGCCTATATATTTAGAGTTGTAATCTGGTTTCAATTAAGTGAAATAAAGATACATTGAGTGTTTTTTCACTTCAAAAAGTGTTCCTTGGCTTGTTCAAATCGTGTTCAAGTCAAGTGTTTGAGAGAATTGAGAGAAAATTAATAGAACAGTAACCCCAAAAACCAACCTCTTTTCCTGCTGAAATCTGGAAATTTTCCAGAAATCTTCAACCAAAACATCGATGTTTTAACCCAACATCGATGTTAAATACATTCTGCCAATTTCCAAAATTCATTCCAACATCGATGTTCTTGTTCCAACATCGATGTTAAATACATTTTGCCAAATTCCAAATTGATTCCAACATCGATGTTCTTGTCCCCAACATCGATGTTCTAAGTTGACGACAGAAACATTTGAAGACCAGTAGCATTTCAACATCGATGTTACAATTGCAACATCGATGTTCTAAGTGCACTGTCTAATTCATTGAAGATTCAGAGCCTCTAAACATCGATGTGCAAAGTGCAACATCGATGTTATTGAGCCATTTCAAAATTGATTGAAGAACAAAGCCAACAATTGGTAGCGGAGCAGGTTCCTTCTTTCAGGCCTTTTCTAATTGATTGAAACCACAACAAATTAGCCCCAAACACCTACCTAAACACCAAACCACAAAATGAACACACAACCAGCAAATAGAACCACCTCATCCTTACCCCTACCACCCATTTTTGATGGAGAGAACTACAACTATTGGGCTATAAGGATGAAATCCTTTCTTGTAGCTAATGGTTTGTGGTTTTTAATTGAAGAAGGCTTTACTGAAGAAGTGGACATTGAAGAAATGTCTGTTAATCAATTGAGAACACACAATGAAAGATTGCAGAAACATAATACTGCAATTTCATTTATGTTCTCTTTGGTTTCAGAGGATATTTTTCCCTTGATTGTTGGGGCTGCAACCGTCAAAGAAGCATGGGAGGTCCTTGAGAAGCAGTTTAGAGGATCTAAAGAAACAAGGCAAATCAGAATGCAATCCTTGAGAAGAGATTTTGAGATGCTGAAGATGTCAGAAACAGAAACCATTAGGGAGTATGCTTCAAAGGCTCAAGGCATTGTCAACAAGATCAGACTATATGGAGAAGTGATTCCTGAGGTAAGAGTAGTTGAGAAGATCCTCAACACAGTTGTAGATAAATTTGAAGCAAAAATTGCAGCCATTGAAGAATCAAAAGACATCATTGAGATGTCAGTTCCTGAACTCATTGGCAAATTGGAAGCTCATGAGCAGAGGCATGTGAGAAGAGTTGAAGCCGGGATTGAAAAGGCCTTCCAAGCCAAGCAGAAAAATGTCAACAACAACTTTGAAAACAAACAAAAACCGGAGAAAAGTATGTACAAGCACCAGAAGGAGGCCTCAAGTTCACAAGCAATGTTTTCACCTTGCAAATTCTGTGGAAAGACAAATAATTTGGAGCAGAGGTGCTGGAGAAACAAGAAATGCAACTTTTGTCACAAAATTGGCCACATTGAACGTTTTTGCAAAGCAAAACAAAATAGAGAAAATCAAGTCCAACAACAAGTACAACAAATTCAGACTCAACATCAAACTAAGATAGCCGAAGAAAATCATGAGGAGTTCATGTTCATGGCAAGTGAAAGTTCAGAAAAGAAAGAAAATGGTGTTTGGTACATTGACAGTGGCTGCACCAGTCACATGACTGGAAATTCAAAATGGTTCTTGGACTTGGACAAATCAATCTGTGTTGAAGTCAAAACTGCTGATGGAGCCATACTCAAATCCAAAGAAAAAGGTACGGTTTCTATGAACTACAATGGAGTTAGTAGGCTCATTAAAGATGTCCTCCTAGTTCCTGGTTTGAAGCACAATCTTTTGAGTGTGCCACAGATGGTTAAAAATGGATATTCTGTGAGCTTTGAAGATGATTGTTGTATGATTACTGTGAAAGGAAAATTAGTCAGCAAAATTAAAATGAAGAACAATGCATTTCCTTTGAACTTGAATATGCATTATGAGATGGTGAACACAAGTGAAGTTGATGAAAGTAGCTTATGGCATAGAAGATATGGTCATGCTAGCTTGCATTCTTTGAAACTTGCTGCACAAAAGGAGTATGTCAGGGATTTGCCACCAATACAAGTTCCTGGAGAAATTTGTGAGCCATGCCAATTGGGAAAGATGCATAGAGAATCATTACCGGCTGCAGCAGAAGGAAGAGCCCTAGAGAAGCTGGAGCTTGTGCATACCGACCTTTGTGGCCCAATGCACACACCCTCTTTGAGTGGTAATATCTATTTCATGCTATTCATTGATGATCTAACACGCATGACATGGATTTACTTCTTGAAGAATAAGTTGGCAACTCTGGAAGTATTCAAGAAATTTAAAGGCATGGCAGAAACACAAAGCAATTGTAGGTTGAAGAAGCTGAGATCAGATAGAGGGGGAGAGTTCATGTCAAAAATGTTTGATGAGTTCTGCAACTCAAATGGCATTCATCAACAATTGACAGTACCATATTCTCCTCAGCAAAATGGAATGGTAGAGAGGAAGAACAGAACCGTGATGGAGATGGCAAGGAGCATGCTAGCAGAAAAGAAACTTTCTCAAAGTTTTTGGGCAGAAGCTACCTACACTGCTGTGTATCTCATCAATAGGCTTCCAACAAAATCAGTAGAAGAAATGACCCCTATAGAAGCTTGGTCTGGAAAGAAACCAACTGTGAAGCATTTGAAAGTATTTGGTTCTCTTTGCTATGTCCATGTTCCAAAAGAGAAGAGAAAGAAGCTGGACTTCAAAGCTGAAAGAGGCATATTGTTGGGATACAGCAGTGAGTCCAAAGGCTACAGGATGTTCATGGCTGACAATGAGAAGGTGGTGACAACAAGAGATATCAAAGTGGATGAAGAGGCTTATTGGGATTAGAAAGAAAAGAAGGTAATGAAGAATAGTCCTGGTGATGCAGCTAAAGAACAAGAAGATCATCCTCTAAATGAAGAAGATTATAATTCAGATACACCTCCAATGAAGGTTAGATCACTTGCTGATGTATATGAAAGGTGTAATTTTATAGAAACAGAACCACATTTTTTTGAAGAGGCAGCAAATCAAGAGCATTGGATAAGGGCTGTGGAGGAAGAAATTGGCATGATCAACAAGAATGAAACTTGGGAATTGGTTGCAAGACCTGGAAACCAGAAGATAATTGGAGTCAAATGGGTGTTTCGCACAAAAATGAATCCTGATGGCACCATTTCCAAGTTCAAAGCAAGGCTTGTAGTTAAGGGCTATGCACAACAATATGGCCTAGACTATCTTGAAACATTTGCCCCAGTAGCACGCCTTGACATAATCAGATTGCTCTTGGCCATTGCAGCTCAAAACAAATGGAAGGTATTCCACTTAGATGTAAAGTCTGCATTTCTAAATGGAATTCTAGAAGAAGAAGTCTATATTGAGCAACCTAAAGGCTTTATTGTGGAAGGCAAAGAAGATCATGTTTACAGGTTGAAGAAAGCTCTCTATGGACTAAAACAGGCTCCAAGAGCTTGGTATAGTCGCATGGACAGTCACTTGGTTCATCAAGGATTCAAAAGAAGTGAAAGTGAAGCAACTCTGTATGTGAAAGGTAGCTCTTGTGATGATTTGATCATAGTCTCCCTCTATGTTGATGACATGCTGATTACCGGAGCAAATCAAAGCAAAATTTCAGTTTTCAAAACTGAAATGATGAAAGAGTTTGAAATGTCTGATTTGGGATTGATGCACTACTTCCTTGGAATGGAAGTGATGCAATGTGATGAAGGAATTATGATCTCTCAGAAAAGATATGCTGAATCTATTCTAAAAAAAATTCAAAATGGACTCTTGCAAATCAGTAGCAACACCATTGGTCCAAAATACCAAGCTTGCAAAGAATGAAGATGAAGAAGATGCTGAAATCGGGGTGTTCAGAAGCTGTGTAGGGAGCTTACTGTATCTTACAGCAACTCGTCTTGATTTACTATTTGCAACAAATTTATTATCAAGGTTTCTCAATGCCCCCAAGAAGAGCCATGCTACTGTTATGAAGAGAGTGCTAAGGTATGTTAAAGGCACTACTGATCTTGGTCTATATTACAGCTCATCCAAAAATGCAAAATTGAAAGCATATAGTGACAGTGATTGGGCTGGTAGTGTAGATGACATGAAAAGCACAACAGGTTATGTTTTCTTGTTTGGTTCAAATGCATTTTTGTGGTGTTCCAAGAAACAAACTGTTGTTGCTCAATCCACAGCTGAAGCAGAGTACCTTGCTGCTGCTTCAACTGTAAATCAAGTTGTTTGGTTCAGAAAGATCATGTTTGACTTGAAGATGGAGCAAGAAGAACCTATGGAACTATTCTGTGACAATCAGTCCACTATTGCAATGATTAAGAATCCAATTGATCATGGCAAGACTAAGCATTTCAAGATTAGATTCCATGTGATTCGTGAAGCTGAAAGTGAAGGAGAAGTTCAAGTTTTATTCTGCTCCTCCGAAATGCAATTGGCAGACCTGTTCGCAAAGCCTTTGCCCAAGAACAGGTTTGATTTGTTGAAGAACATGTTGAATATGAAGAGTAGCTTGGTCAAGGGGGAGTGTTAGATTATGTGATCAAGCTGCATTAGAGTGATCAAGTCATTAGTGTGAGTTATTAGAGAATAATCAAGCTGTGTGGAGTGTGTTAGGAAAATTGTGTTAGTTGTATGTGTTTTTTATTGTAATGTACCCTTTGTTGTCTGATCATTCTTGGTAGGCCTTATGTTTAGCAAACCAAGAAGATCAACTTAGTGGATTATAGGTCTCCAAGCTGCTTAGTGCAGCATGGGTTGAAGGTATGGGGCTGCAAGTGGAAGGTATGGGCTGCAAGTTGCTGCAGCAAGCTGAATATGGCCTATATATTTAGAGTTGTAATCTGGTTTCAATTAAGTGAAATAAAGATACATTGAGTGTTTTTTCACTTCAAAAAGTGTTCCTTGGCTCGTTCAAATCGTGTTCAAGTCAAGTGTTTGAGAGAATTGAGAGAAAATTAATAGAACAGTAACCCCAAAAACCAACCTCTTTTTCTGCTGAAATCTGGAAATTTTCCAGAAATCTTCAACCAAAACATCGATGTTTTAACCCAACATCGATGTTAAATACATTCTGCCAATTTCCAAAATTCATTCCAACATCGATGTTAAATACATTCTGCCAAATTCCAAATTGATTCCAACATCGATGTTCTTGTCCCCAACATCGATGCTCTAAGTTGACGACAGAAACATTTGAAGACCAGTAGCATTTCAACATCGATGTTACAATTGCAACATCGATGTTCTAAGTGCACTGTCTAATTAATTGAAGATTCAGAGCCTCTAAACATCGATGTGCAAAGTGCAGCATCGATGTTATTGAGCCATTTCAAAATTGATTGAAGAACAAAGCCAACATCCAGCTCATCAGCAGGAAGCCCATCTTCTTCCTTGAACCCTTCAACCTCAAAGATTTCCTGGATCAGCTCATCCCTCGACATCTCCCGATGGAACCCCTGCAACCTCTCAGCCGCAATGTCACGCAGATTATAGAGCCTGTGGACCAATTTCAATAGCGTACCGATCATCATCCCAGCACCCAACGAAGGTCACGCCTCGGCCGTGGAGAACAAACCTAGCCAGAGATTCTGGGAGTTTCTTGGGATAGACGAGTTGCAGGACGAGGCAGCGGTTGTGGGTGCAGAGGGCATAAAGTTTCGGCTCCTCGGGTTCCTGCTGAGCTTCCTCTCGCTCTGCTTCCTGCTGTGGGTCCTCCCTAAAGAAACCCTTGAACCAGCTCAAAGGTGAGCCAGTCCTTTCCGCCGGAGAGGAGGAGGAGGAGGAGGGGGAGAAGTAGGAGGTGGAGGAGAAGCAAGAAGGGGAGGGTGTCTTGGGTTTGGTGGAAGGGACTGCGTTGGGAATGGGGTGAATATTTAGGCCGAACACGAGCTGGTCGCGGGACTTATTGTGGTGCAAGGCGAAGGTCTCATCGAGCCACTGGTTCGCGACGGTGGGAGAGGAGGTGACGGTGGTGTGAATAGTTTGGTTCTGGTTGGGGCGGAGCTCTAGCTCCACCATGAAGATGTGGGCGTCTGGGGTCACGGTTATCTTCATGGTGGCACTAGCTAGAAAAACAGAATTGTGTGATTTCTTGGGTTGATGGTGAGTATATTGTTCTGGTGGTGAAGAGAAGGGGGAGAGATATCAAGGGGTGATGGTTATAAAGGAGGGGATGCTTGCTTCGTTCTTGGATTGACGACGGTTATCTGTGTTACAGGAGTTAGTTAGATTTGGCGGGAAATTAACTGAAATTTCCAAGATTCCAGTACCCCAGCCAAGATTCTCCCCAAAGCATGAGATCCTGGTGAAACGTGTCCTTTCTTTATCGGTTAAAAACTCCAGGGAAGCAACAACCCGCTTTTGCTTTCCTTTCTCCCTTCTTCTTCTTCTTCTTCTTATTATTATTATTATTATCATTTTCATTTTCATTATTATTTTTGTTATGAACCTCTTTCTTCCTTGCTAATTAGTAATATCTTCACCGGATTTATTTAATTATATAGTGTAAAATATTGTTTTCTTTGGTCGATATATTGTGTAAAATCTTATTAGCAATAAGAACACAGAGCATGTGCACACCATATTATTTGGCTTTTTCAATAAAAAATAAAAATAAAAATAAAAATTGGAGGAGTACTTTCTAAACAATCGTTAACATCACTGTGTGTTGTGTGTTACAAGTGCCTGCCACGCAACAGACAAAAAACAAAAGAAACTGAAACTAACCAGCTCGAACACAAATGAAGGTGATCACTCATCATAACAATATATAGCTAAATTGTTAAACGAATACTATTATATCTGATTGATCAACATTTAGGAAGGGAGATGAAAACGACCACAAGATATCCACTGCCACTCTTACAAATAAGACTAAGTAGATGAATTGAACAGGAAAGAATGCAAAGAACTGTATATCGATATTAACCCACTGCGTACCATATCAGAGTTCACAGTGAAAATCTTGCAAGAATTACTGTACTTACCAAGTCGCTATTGAAACAATCAAACAAATCCACCAATTAGAGGACAAATCCATCGTGTTCTATTGCTATCAAAATCCCCTGTCTTTTGGTCCATAAATTTTCAACATAAGGAGGCAAATACAGTAGCTCACTTACTTAGCTCCTGATTTTTGTGCGGGCCTGAGTATTTTGAATTGTCCTCCAATAAACCTCTTCTGGGTACAATCCCTTACGTGCTCTCGCTAAACATGGTTGCCTCAGAAATTGTCACGTACGTATGAAACTGTTAGCAAGTTGTTAATTTGATCATTTAAGAAGAGGATTAACGATTTTATGATAGAATGATAGCTGTACCAAAAAAATTGCCAATTGTCTTGCATTCCGTTATTAAATTACGACTGGCAAATTTTTTTGTTGTGGTTTAATTTCACGTGTTTTTTATATAGCTAGTTGTATGAGGGCCGACAAAAAATTGATTGATCCCTCATCCTATTCTCACACCTTTTTCTTAAGGGTCAATCCAACATCAATGGAGTCGCCACCCGAATTTTATTATTGAGAAAAATTCGAGAAAAAACCTTTCTTATACATCAATCTCATAAGGCAACTGGTCATAGCGAACCAGAGATGTTGGATTCGGGGATTCGTCATAGACGGGAAGGTGTTAGGCACCCATCAATTTTTGGGGCGAAATCGTGTGCAATTGATGGTCAAAGTATGCCATATGCCACAACAATAACACAGCAAAAACAAAACATAAAACAAAACAGAAAGTAAAACATAATTGAGCTTGAGATTCCACCACTAGAACCAGCGACCGGGTTCAAAGCTCACGTAGCTCTTACAAAGCATCAACCAACAATCAAAGTATTAGTAGCAGCATCAAATCATCAATCACCAAATAAAGATCATAGTTTAGTGTTACCTCTTGTAGTCCTCCTCTAGCTCCTTGAGATTGGGTGCTCTTTAATCCGAGTCTTCTTCCACTCCTTAGCTCAATTTTGCGTCAACTTTAACCGCAAAAATAATAAATAAGGTGGCCGAAGCTTTTGGGCTCAGCCAAAAAAGTTTCAGATCTCTCTCTTAGCTTTCCAGAGACATTGAAATCGCAGCAATCCGACATCTAGAGCTCCAGATATCGTTGATTTACTGAGACTGCGCGCACCAGGGATTTCTACTCGGGATCACCACCTCTTCACCACCGGGATTGCTTCGCGGCCGCCTTCTTTATGCTCTTCTCATGATCACCACTCACTGCCAACTCCTTTCTGCTCCTCTCCACAAGATTTCTCCAGAATAACAGCTACTCTAATGATTTCTAGGCTTAGAGAAGTAGGGTTTCTCTAAGCACTCTTATGCTTATTGAAAGTAAAACTGACGGTTAAGAGCTAGGATTAAGAAAATAGGAAAAAAGAGAAAATATTCCGAAACTGGGAGCGATGACCGCCTAGCCTCTACGGTCCTCTCGTGACGGCCGCTAGAGCCGACGGTCCTCTCTCCTTGACCACCTAGGCCTGGCGGTTATGTCGCCATGACCGCCCGGGCCCGGGTTCCAGCTCCTATTCTTTTCCTTTTTTGCACTTTTCCTCTTTAATCCGACTCCTACTTGTTTTTCACGCCCAACCCTAACTTGTCTCCCACTCCCATACTTTTTCTATTCATCAAATACACATCAAAATCCCTCTTCTCTACTCTTTTACCATAAAAACACAAAATAAGAACAGGATATATTTTAATTTCGAATTTTCACAAAAATTAGAATCAAAATTAGCTGCAAGTAATGTGTTTAAATGGGCTGCTATTGTTGGAGAGTCTATATCTTATTGGTCTACACCTTAAATTTATTTTTAACCCAAAATTAAATCATCTCAAAAATAATGGGCTAAAATAAATAAAAGAACTAAACAAATAAAATACTCATATTCTAATAAATTAAATCATAAACATATTTTTGCCCAAGACCAAATCATTTCATTAATCTATAGGCGCAAACATGTTCATGATTAAAAATAATAAAATATTAATGGGTTAAATTTGGATGTTCATAAGTTGCACTACTTATCTGCTTTTGCACTACAGTTTTATTTAATCCTCTCAATGCAAAAGCGAGTTTGGGTTACTTTCAATACCAAAACAACACGCTTGTTAAATGGCCAGACCCTTCCATTTGTGAACTTTGAATCAATGATTATTGTTAATTAATTAATTACATTTTGAGCCAATTTTCAACCTATACAAGGCTGGTACAGATTATTATCACGAAGAAAATGAAATCAAGAACAGAGCTACCTAGATATTAAAGATAACTTGAAATAAATCTAGTCTGTATCAGCTAGGACTGAGCAAAATAATCGAACCGATACCAACCGATTTCGAACGTATTGCCTCCTGAATGCACAATTTTCGGTAGGATGCCGTACCAAGAAAGGAATAAAAATATGCGGTACTGTTGATCCAATATATGTTTTTTAGGGAAAGGACTTAGCGATATCTTTATTCATGATGAACAAGACATACATCAGCTAAAACTTGTTCCATCACAAAAGGAGGGAATTGTAGAAACCAAAATTGTTCAGACGAGGGCCTGCACTCCAAGTGACAAAGTTTATATGCAGCCTTATTACAATTGCGTGAAACAAAACTAGAAGTAAAAGCAGTAAAAAGAGAAGCAAAAGACACTAAATTGTGGACAGCTTGACCAAGAGGGCTATTCAGCATGGTACCAGCAAGAGCGGCGTGAAGGGCATGAACTACCACATGTGAATCCATCTCAAGTATAACACTGTCAATCAAAATCTTCTTAGCCAAGCATAAGCCAAATCTAGCAGCGTACGCCTCGCCAATAGCCAGTTGTAAACTAGCCGAGATATGTTTAACACCCATTGCTAGCACATTACCATTCCAATCCCGAATGATAACACCCAAAACTGCACTGCCATTCCGCAATACAACAACATCAGTGTTTAACTTCAGAGAATTCAGCGCGGGGGGTGGGGGGGAGGGCTGGGAGGGCGGGTGGGTGTCCATTTAGAAATACCAGGCTCCAGCCAGGGACGGGGATGAGCCTCATTTGCATCAATATACTCGGCAAGGAAATCACCAGCTGCCGAGGCTACCCAAGCTTGACTATCCTGGCGGTTTTGAAAGATAAGATAATTATGGTTGCGCCATAACAACCAGCATTGGGTAATAACTCCTTCCAGGACTGAGACACCGAAAGCTGCATAAACATTCTGGAGCTACAAATGTGCTACCTCGGCCTGCACTACACAAACAGTTTCCGGAATAGCACTCAACCTCCACACTTCTCGACCCCATGGACAGTCTCTCACCAAATGTAAGATTGTTTTAGGTGTAGAACGTGGACACAAAGTATCAACAGCCTGTAGGCGATGCCACATTAACACGCACCAAAAGAATGTTTAGTGCAAATCCGCCATGAAAAAGATCAAAGCTTTAGGGGTATGTTCAGCTTCCAGAGAAGTTTCCACCAGCTCGATGCACATCCAAGAATAATAGAAGTCGCCTTAGTTTGCTGAGGATGTAACATCGTCAACCCAACTACATACCCGGTTTTAACCGTGTATATGCCAGAAGCGTGATGAGACCAATATGGAGTATCATTAGGATTTTGGGCACTTAATGGAATACTTTTGATCTGGGCAGCTTCTGGGCAGCTTCTTCTGGCAGAAAAATAGAATCAATGAGAGAGTACTTCCACTCACACAGATCATCATCAATCAAGTCAGCCACATAAGCGTCCTCATGCAAGACCGACACAGACGAGTTAGAAACACCCGAGTTCTCCCCAAGGATCCAGACATCTTTCCATATTCGGGTCTGAAGACCATTCCCGATCAACCACTGTACCCATTATTAAGAATTGGCCTTGCTTTCATGATGCTACGCCAGGTATAACTCGGGGTTATAGCCTAAGGAAGCTTGCATAAAAATTGATCGTGGATAATATCGAGCTTTAAGGATTCTAGAAAAAAAAGGCAATCCTCATTTGTTATGAGCCTCCAGCCTTGTTTAACCAAGAAAGCCAAATTAAAGGCATCGAGTGATCTAAAGCCCAAACCACCCATGGATTTTCGTCTGCACAGTTTGTCCCAGGTAAGCCAATCTAGCTTTCTTTTACCATCCTTCTGCCCCTACCAAAACTTCCGAATCAAAATTTCCATCTCCTCACAAATGGAACTAGGAAGAGAAAAGCAGCTCATAATATAGTAGGGCACAACTTGAGCAATAGATTTCACAAAAAGTTCCCTACCTACATTCGATAACAGCCTCTCCTTCTATTGCCCCATTTTCTTCAACAGTCTATCCCAAACATAGGCAAAAATTTGCTTCTTAGAGCGACACGCCATAGCCGTTAACCCAAAATATCTATCAAAAGTGTCAACTACCTTAATATTCAGATCCCCTTGGATTCTAGATTTTTTTCTGTTCAGGTGTATTTCGGCTAAAAAACACTTTCGATTCATCGAGTTTACCTTCTGTCCAGAGGCACACTCATATTGGTGTAAGATGGACCTAATAGAGCAGGCTTCAACTGGGTTGGCTCTAGCAAAAAGAATACAATCATCTGCAAAGAAAAGATGGGAGAGAGTTGGGGCCTCTTTACAGACTCTCACACCATGATTTCAGCCGGTCAGCTGTGCATTCTTTAACAAAGCAGGCAGCCCTTCAGCACAGAACAAAAACAAATAAGGAGAAAGTGGATCACCCTGCCGAATTCCCCAAGTTGGCATAATGCGATCCTTTGGGCATCGATTAATCAGTAAGGAATATGTTACTGGCCGAACACACCTCATGATAAGAGATACCCAAGCCGAACTGAAACCCAGACGGCCAAGCACAGCTTCTAAAAAATCCCACTCCACTCTATCATTTGCCTTGCTCATGTCCAATTTTAACCCCATATAGCCCCTCTTACCAGAACATCTCTTCTTCATGTAATGGAAAGACTCGAATGCAATTAAAGAATTATCCGTTATTAATCTGCCAAGGACAATGGCACTTTGCTCTTCACCAATAATTTCAGGAAGAATGGTCTTTAATCGATTTGCAATGGTTTTAGTAAGAAGTCTAAGAACAACATTGCAAAGACTATTGGGTCGGAATTGACTACACTCCTCAGGATGCTTGACTTTTGGGATCAATGTGTTGTAAGTATGAATAAGAGAAGAAGGATCACCACCATCATTCAAAACATGCAGGATCATAGCACATACATCATCCCCAACAATATGCCAAAACTTCTGGAAAAAGATAGGAGACATACCATCCGGCCTAGGGGCTTTAAGTGGATGCATTTGTTAAGAGCCTAAAAAATGTCTTTCCTCGTAAAAGGTGCAGCCAGGTGAGCTGCCATTTCTTCAGTAATGCGAGGAGTAAGACATTGTAAAATCGGGGTAGGATCCAAATTCTGCCAGAAGTAAAAAGAGAAGCATAAAAGTCATTAAAAACCACAGCAATATCCTTCTATTGCGAAACCCACTCACCCCGACAATTTTTAATGCCCATCACTGTGTTACTCTTCCCCCTTTGATGAGCTTTGTGAAAGAAAAAACTAGTATTCTTATCTCCCTCCTTAAGCCAGGTAAGTCGTGCCCGTTGCGCCCATAATTTTTCCTCTTGTCGAATTAAATCCGAAAGCTCACCATTGATAGCTTTAGTCTCGGTAATAATCTGTTTTGATTGGGGAAGCTGATGCAATTTCTCCAAAGTGTCTCTCTTTTTCTTGATGGTAGCAGTAATATTGGCAAAATCAGTTTTGCTCCAATGAGATAGCTGCTGCCCACAAAGATGAATTTTCTTCTTTACTCTAGCAACAGGGTCACCTTAGACTCGTTCCCTCCACACCTGATCCACTGTATTCCTGCACTCTTCATTCTTCAACCACACTTGCTCAAATCGAAAAATTTTCTTCCGTCTAGGCACAAAGGATTGAGCATTATCAAAAATTAATTTTAAGGGAGCATGATCAGAATACTATCTTGGCAAATGTTTAACCAGAGCCCAGGGAAATAAAGCAATCCAAGACTCAGAAGCAACCATCCTATCAATACGCTCCTCAATGGGAGGACCTATTTATAGTGTTCTGGGTGAGTACATGGGCGTGGACCTCTTAATGATCAAGATTATGACAAAAAATCTGGGCCAAAACTGTGTAGAATCAAATTAGGGGCGAAATCGGGAGAATCGGGTAGTTCTGGGCACCCATGACCGCCATGGCCGGCGGTCATCTGTGGATGGTTTCCTGGACCTGGCGGTCATCCCGCGATGCCCACTCGGCCCCCTGCGTTCCACCCTTCTTTCCTTTTTTTATCCTGATTTTCCCTAATTCCTGCCTGATTTGATTCAACCGCCTAATCAACCCAAAATCTCTTTTCTTGATTAGTACTTCCCCTAATCATCTCCTAATTGATTGATACACATCAAATCCCCATTTTATGCACAAATCATACCAAAAACACATTTACAAGATGATTTAACTCAGATTTTTCACGAAAATCAGAGCTAAAATTAGCCTGCAAGAAATATGTTTATGGGTTGAGTAACTCTGAAAAGTCCATATTCTATTAACTTAGGCCCTCAAATTTATCCTTAACCCAAAAATAAATCATCTTAATATAATTGGGTTAAAATAAATAAGAAAGCCCAATTAAATGAAATAAGACAATATTTTGATGAATTAGACTCCTAAGGTTAAATCTTCTCATTAATTCTAAGGTTCAAATATATAAATTTTCAATTCATAAAATATGTGCATTGTACTAAAATAAACTAACTATGCCTTAGCCAAAGACCAAATCATCTCATTAATCTTATAGTTAGAGCGTACTCAAAATCTAAAGTAGAAGAATATTTATCGGTCAAATTTGGGTGTTCACACCGGGCATCCTAGTTCCAGGGTGAGTCCCTCTTCGAGGTCCACTCCATCGGCTTTTTACTACTTTTCTCTACACCTAATTTGTTTTTGGGCCTTCATGATAGGGAGATTGATGTTTGTCGCAAGCTACTGCAGTACCTGGATCAAGGTGCTCTCTTTGGATGTAGATGATCAGTGGGTATGCCAATATAACCCTTCTGGGATTTACTCTGTACGTTTTAGGTTACATGCTTTTATGTTACATGCTTTTATGTTGTCAGCCACTTTTGATGGTTCCTCAATCGTTAGTCTGGTTCTTAGTGGCTACACCAAAAATGGAAGCTTTCTTATGGTTTGCCTTGCATGAGGGTCTTGCTACCGGGGAGCTCTTTTACATAACGAGTTTATCTTGAGTTAATATAAGTTGCTATGTTTTTGATAAAAAGAAACTTATAAAACCAATCAGGCCAAATTCCAAATTCAAACATTGTTACCTCTACATACAATGATGTAGCCTTGCCATTCAATTTCTTGTAGAAAGGTTCATACCTAGATGTACAACAACAATAACCGCCAGGCCTACTCAATTTCCAAGTGACGACCACTAGATCTCTACGCGAGTCTTGGGGAATAAGACCTACTCTATCATATCCCCGTGTTCCCGGAGGCCGCGCCCACTGTAATGGAGTCCGTGATGGCATGCGGTCATCGCGTGAAATCCATTTGCAGATGCCCTTATTCATCAGTGACTCAGCCGAGAGCATCAGGAAGACCCACCAATTGCGATGGCATCATAATCGAAGTGGTTCTTAATGTAGTTCATGCAAGGCGATCTCGGCAGCGAAGAGACTTCCACGTTGTCGATGGTGACGAAGTGCACCACCATGTGATCGATGAATGGATTAGTCATCTGGAGAATGCGATGGTTTTTTCAAAGAGAGGCTTTGGTAGACCAAACAGGTTTGGCGCCATGATGGTAGTGGTGGTGGTGGTTAGGTTTGGAGAGAATTAAAGTTTTTTATTTTTCTTCTTAATTATGAAATGTATATTTGGATAATTAGATATCATAAAAAATTAATTAATGCTTATCTTAATTATATATGATTTGTTATTGAAAGTCTAAGAGTGGTGCTTAGTCCTAGTTTTCCTCTCTTTCCTCTTCTCATGTTAGGGATTCTCTAGGATTTCGAATCTGGTAGAGATGACCATCTAGGTTTTCTCTCATCATCTGTGAGTTCCTTTTCATCATTGGAGGTATCCTTCACCGTCTTTGTACGTGCTCTTGTGTTTTGTTATTTTTTTCTATGTTTTTGTGTCCTGTGTCTAGATATCACTGAAGTTCAGTGGGTTATTAGGTTTTGCTTTTTTTTCCTTCTCCCTTTTTGTTTTTCTTCTTTCTCAAGGTCTCTCGAGTATCTATCTTATCTTTTCTGTCGCCCTGAGTCGCTTCTGGTTCCTTGCCGTTATTGTGAGTTGATTGGTCTTCGTCTTTTCGTCTTTTCTTTCGTTTTTGTTTTTGTTTTTTCTCTCCCTTGTGTGCAGGTACTACTTTTATGGACGAGGTTTTTGGGCAGGGTGCTTTTGTTTTCAGCTACGTATCTTTCATCGCTTCCCTAGTATAATTCTCGAGAGTATTTGATGGCGGAGACAGTGCAGGGAGGATTAGGGTTAGTAGGGGAGTCTGACCCCTCAGTGCGTCCGGTGGAAGAGGAAGATGATGTGCTGGTATTGGAGGATTTTGTTGAGGCAAAACAAGGGGGCAAACTATTTTATCTCTTGGGAAAGGTTCTGGGTATGAAGCATGTGAATCTGCAATCTTTTTTTGCCGCTATAAGGAGAGTCTGGAACCCTATATAAAGGGTATAGAGGCAAAACAATTAAACCGCAATATGTTTATATCCAAATTTCAGAGCTAGAGGGATCGGCATGAAGTTTTAGAAGCAGATAACCCGTGGTACTTTGAGAAGCTGCTCGTGGTAAAAAAATTCATTACTGGGGATGAAGTCCTCTCCCAAGTTGAACTGCCCTAGATCTCGATCTGGGTGCAGTTGTATGATATTCTACTAAACCAACGTACTACTATGAACGTGAAGGGCACTGTTAAACGAAGCTTGTCAGTTTTTCTGTTTTGATGAGAAGGGAGAATCGGGATGAGGCAGGTTTTTTAGAGCTAAAATTACCTTGAACATGGAGAAACCGCTACATAAGAACTCACGATATGACCAAGCCAAGGTCCAGGTACAGAAGTGTCCTTTCAATATGAATTGATACCAAACTTCTGCTATATATTTGGAAAACTAAGACATCTACTGAAGGAATGAGAGCAACGAAAGGAGGAGTCTGATGAGGAGGAGGTAGTGAACTTTGAAGAATGGATGCGTGCGTCTCCTAGAAATTCTTATAGTATTAAACTAGAGGCGCATGCACTAAAATCTAAGACCGGGGCCCATGGTGATTTTGTTTGTCCTGTACGTCCCAGTGGTAAGAAGGATGTGATGAGGAAGCTTCAGCTAGAAAAAGAATCGCCAATGAACTACATGAAATGGGCACTTAGTCTCTCAAATTTTGTCGTGGGTCCGCATACCATCCCTGGTGATCAGGCAGAGGCTAGTAATGGGGGGCATATAATCAGATCATGGCACTACTTTGGATCTTGGAACAGAAGGAGTCATGAGTATACAAAACAAGCTCGCATCGGCTGCAATCCCGAGTAAATTCAATAAAAAACCTTCTTGTGACGGTAGTCTGTGCTTTGCAATAGGCATTTCTGGTGAGGGGTTGCAGGTAGGACTAAAGGAGAATACTCGAGGTGGGATCAGTCGCAGTAAAATAGGGAGGACCTGCAAGAAGAAGCAGAAAAGCAAGTCTTCAATCGTCACTGTAGGCCACACAGGAGCTAAGACCAATGGTCAAAGCTCCCAAAATTTATAAGCACTCAATTTGGAGTAGTCTGAGGAGTTTGCTAACTTGGGTTCCAGTATCCTATTGGGGAAGAAAGGGAAAAGGAGAGCAAGGGAAAGTAGGGAGCCCCTACAGGATTCCTGTATGAAAGATCTCGGAAAGAGGAAAGTGTATGGAATAGAAGGGGAAGAGATGGAATGGGAAGGATTCGGCAAGCGAGTGAAAGGGGGAGACTATGGGGTAGCTGTTTTAGATCCAGCGGGATTAGACCTGGCAAAACGGGTATTGACACGACAACTCGACACGAAATTAGCAGATATAGTTAAGAGATTTTCAACCCGTTCAGTTAAAAGGGTCGACCCGACACGACACAAAAATTAGCAGGTCAGGTCGCGGGTTGACCCGCCAACCCGATGGGTACATGTTTATGACCCGATTACATTTAGAGTATAGATATTTTACTGATTTAATATAAGATTTATTTAATATTTAAGATCAAAGTTAATAAAATTATCCACAAATAATTCTACAAATGCTTTAAAATATTATTATATTATGATTATATAATTTATAATTTTATTTAATATATGAGAAAATCTAATTATATGGCTATTTGCTTAAAAAATACAATGACTTGTGCAAAATAAAAAAATTTCATACTGATTTTTAGCCTTGTTAGACTTAATAGGTAACCCGCAGATCAATCCGAACCCGACACGATAATAAACGGGTTGGACACGACACGACACGACACGTTTATTTAATGGGTCGGGTCGGGTTAAACATTTATAACCCATTTACCTGTTCAACCCGACATGACAACACGAATTGCCAGGTTTAGGCAGGATTAGCGGAGGCTGATGAGCAGCCCTGTCGGACGTAGTGAAGCTCTTAGCATGGAACTGCCGTGGATTAGAGAGTCCACATGCAGAAAGTAATCTGATTTGATCAAGCAAATCCAACTTGATTTCCCTACCCTAGTTTCCTCTCAGAGACTAGGCTAAAAACAAATGAAGTCACTAGGTTAAATAATAGGTTAAGGTTCCCAATTGTTCTTGTGGTGGATTGTGAAGGCACAACGAGTGGAAGAAGGGGCGGCTTAGTACTTCTCTAGAAAGAAATGTGGGATGTTATTCTGTTCACTATGTCTTTACACCACAGTGATGTCCAGGTATGCTGTATGGGCAAACATGTCGAGCCTTGGAGATTTACTGCCATTTATGGCTGGCCGGAGAACCAAAATAAATACCGCACCTGGGATTTAATCCGTTAGCTTTACTCCAAAATAGACTCTCCTGGTTAATCTTGGGAGATTTTAATGAGATTTTTATTCTTATGAGAAAGAGGGGGTAGAGTACGGGACTAGAGGTGTATGGAGAGCTTCCAGGATGTACTCAATGAGTGTCAGCTAAAGGATATTGGTTTCTTGGGAAATATATTCACATAGGATAATAATCATGAGGACGACACTTGGATTAGGGAGCGACTAGATAAAGGAGGTGCAAACGAAGCATGGAGACTACTATTCCCTCATCATACTACCATTCATCTACCTAGACGGTTCTCCGATCACGCACCACTACTGGTACGCCTTGGGAAATATATTCACATAGGATAATAATCATGAGGATGACACTTGGATTAGGGAGCAACTGGATAGAGGAGTTGCAAACAAAGCATGGATACTACTTTTCCCTCATCATACTACCATTCATCTACCTAGACAGTTCTCCGATCACGCACTACTACTGGTACGCCAAACCATGGAACAAGTCGTGTGAAGGAGGAGAGGAGAAGACCCTTCAGGTTTGAAAAAATGTGGCTGCAAGTTGAAACTTTCTAGGGTGAGGTTGCAAATGCATGGATTAATTCTACTATCTTCGCTAATAATGCAAGGATTGATCATCAGCTCGAAGATTGTACTGGCCGGTATAAAGCATGGAATGACAGTCATTTTCGGTTGGTCAATAAGCACTTGAAGAAACATCGTGCTTAATAGGACTATCTTCAAGCCTTACCAGTTTTAAAGGCCATGAATGCAGAAATAAAAGCCTTTAGCGTAGGAGGGAATGAGCTGATTCGAAACGAAGAAACCATGTGGGCTCAGCGTGCCCGGGCCAATTGGTTACAGGAGGAAGATCGTAATACTAGTTATTTTCAAGGCAAGGAGACGTAGCGAAACAAAGGAATTATATCCGGAAAATTCAAGGCGCTGCTGGTCAGTGGAAATCCAGAGGTAGTGATATTGAGTCTCTATTGGTCGACTATTTCCAAGACCTCTTTACTTCCAGTGGTAGCACAAGGGGTGGCTAGGATTTTGGAATGTGTTGGTGAACTAGTATCTAGAGTAATGAATGTTGAACTTATCAGAGAAATTACTTGGAAGGAGATAAAGTCGACACTAAAACAACTACACCCTACAAAAGCTCCCGACCTTGATGGTATGCCTTCCCTATTCTAACAATAATTTTGGGACATTCTAGGTAACACTATTGGTAGTCTAATTTTATATTTCTTAAATAATGATAGCACTTTCGCAGCTTTTAATTCTACTTTTATCACTCTTATTCCTAAAGTGTCTAAACCGTCTTCATGCTCCTAGTTTCGTCTTGCTGGTTTGTGTATTGTTTTCTATAAGATCATTTCCAAAGTCCTAGAAAATAGATTAAAATTTGTACTCCCTTCTATCATTTGTCTCAATCAAAGTGCTTTTGTCCCAGGGAGGTTAATCACCGACAATGCTCTCTTAGCTTTTAAAATATTTCACTCTATGCAGAAAAAAAAAAACGAGGTAGGAGAGGAGTTCTAGGACTAAAAATGGACATGAGTAAAGCTTATTATAAAGTTGAGTAGAGAGTATTATGCATGAAATGGATTTTTATCCCCAATGGGTATCATTGATTATGAACTGTGTCACTTCTGTATCTTATTCTATTTTAGTTAATGGTACTCCAAGTTCAAGTTTCAGGCCCATTAGAGGACTATGCCAAGGCAACCCTCTGTCACCATATCTTTTTTCTGCCTTGTGCTGAAGCCTTCTCTACACTCATCCAAGATGTCAAATGAAGAAGTGTGATTCATGTTGTACAGGTTGCTAGAGGTGCTCCCCGCACAAGTCACTTATTTTTTTGCAGATGATTGCCTTTTATTCACTAGAGCAACAATAGTGGATACTGAGGCCATGGTATGTATATTCGCAACTATGAAGAAGCGTCAGGTCAGCACACCAAATTCAAGAAATCGGAATTTTCCCCAACCGGAAGTGTGAACAGTTTGCTATTCATGTCGAGAAGAGGAAAGGGATTAAGGCAGTAGAGCGGTTTCAAAAGTATCTCGGACTCTAAACGGTGGTGGACTGATCCAAGAAAGTTATCTTTAGCTCGATTTTCAGGATAGGATATGCAAAAAATTAAGTGGATGGAAGGAGAATAGTTTGTCCAGAGCATGGAAGGAAGTCCTCATCAAGTAGGTAGTTCAGAGTGTCGCCATCTATATTATGAGCGGTTTCCTATTACCACAAAGCATTTATGACGGAATGGAACATGCCATCCGTAAATTTTGGTGGGGGCATGAAGTTGGCGGAAAGGTTTATGCTGGATTGTGTGGGATAAATTATGTTTGGAAAAACACAATGGAGGGTTGCGATTCTGCAATCTAGCTAAATTCAACTTGGTTATGCTCGCTAAGAAAGCTTGGTGGTTGCAAACCATGCTCGATTCATTGCTGGCACAAATGCTACGAGCTCGGTATTGTCGGCGTGGTAAGTTCATGCATGCGCAAATTGGGTATAGACCTAGCTATACTTGGTGGAGCATTATCACGTCTAGAGATGCAATACAAGGTGTGATGAAGTGGATTATTGGTAATGGTGTGCGAGTTTAGATGGACAGATGGATTGATGACAGGTTGCTCACTCTTTTACTCAATAATGGCGCCTCCCTCGAGGCCAATGCTCGTGTGAGTGAATTGATTGATAGAGAGATGTGTATATGGAGGACAGAAATGATTAGGGGGCTAGTGGATTCACAGTCAGCTGCAAAAATATGCCAACTCCTTCTGAGTTACCGATTACCAGCAGACACAATCTCTTAGCAATTTTCAAAGGATGGGGTGTATAAGGTACATAGTGGCTATAACTTACTCATGAATTCTAGCAATGACAACGCTCTTCTACTCCTATAAGCCTAACTTGATGGTGGTAGTGGATATGATCCCTAATGCTCCCCCCCAAAAGTTCGGTTATTCCTTTGGCGACTCAGCCATGATGCTCTAGCAACCCGAGAGAATTTGACCATTCACAATATCCTAATCGACAGCCAATGTCCTCTCTGTGCAGGCCCTCCAGAAACAAGCCTCCATTTATTCAGAGAATACTCATGGTCTAGTCAGGTTTGGCTGGCAACCACAATCAACCTACCTTATCTAATGCCACTACCCTACCTGACTGGCTTTCAAAGAAGAAATCTCATATGAATGTGTAGGTTTTCAGCCTCGCTGTGACTATCATGTGGGCTATTTGGAAAGCTAAAAACCATGTTGTTTTCATTAACATTATCAGTCCTGCCAACGCTTCGTCCATGCTTGCACTAAAATGCTACCAGGACTACGTTCATGAGCATATATTTGGGACGTCCCAGCTTTCTCAAACATCCCGGTGTGGGATCAAGCATGTTAACCCCCGCCCTTAGGCTATATCAAATTGAACACGGATGTTGCATGCAAGTCTCAAGGATCGGGCGTAGGTGGTATTGCTAGAGAGGCCGATGGAACAGTGGTGTTCTGTGGACATGAACATGTGAATAGCGAGCTTGATCCACTAGTCGCCGATGCCATGACGACACTAAAAGGCATCCAACAAGCCGAGGCATACACTCGCTTGTTTAGGAGTTGGACTGTCTGATGCTCATTATGACAATCCGAAGCAACTCGATCCCGCAAAACCAAGCTAGCCTCATAATCTGAAGCATGCCTTTTTTTGTACCTGTGTTGCTCTTGATTATCACAATTCATACCGGTGTTTCAATTTGATCACATTTCATCCCTCAATTAAACTCTATTTGCCTAATTTAGTTATTTTGACTGTTTTACCCCCTGAAATCGATGAAGTGTCACTTTTTTTCACCGACATGTCATCAAAGTAGGTCCCAATGGCCTATCCGAACCGGTTAACCCAGTTGTCCAAAAATCGACCCAAACACCTTCCACCTGATAACCCAAATATCTAGTTTTAGAATTAAAAATAGATTGTAGATTACTAGAATGAAAAGAATTATCTATTTTTAGAATTAAATTTTTTTAAAAAGAAAATAATAAAATAAAATAACAGTAAAGATTGTCCAGTTCGGATCGGGTTTCGATTAGACTTTGTTTATCCACCGGGTTTCGGTTCGGTTAGGTGAAGATTCCGGGTGAAAAAACTGATACGTCGTTGATTTTAGAGATAAAACGGTCAAAATAACCAAATTAGGCAAATCAAGTTTAATTGAGGGATGAAAAATGATCAAACTGAAACACCGATATAAACTAAAAAAAAACTTTACTCCGTCTATAAATTGCTGTATTTGGGGGTGAAGACATTACTAGCTTTCCCGATTCTCCACCACCTGATTTTAAAAAAAAAAACGGAAAAAAAAGATTAGATAATATTTTAAATGTTGACAACCCAGGCCCACCATACACATGTCAATATCAGGATGCCTCCGGCTGACCAAAGGTAAATTGCACGTCAAACGTTTCCACTAAACTACAAGTTTGGGTACAAAACCCCTCAAAATTAAGGAAGAAGGACAAAATTTGAAAATTCCCTCAAAACAGGGATACCAAAAAGAATTAAAGCCCTTAGTTCGTGTTCATAAAAAAAAAAAAAAAACCCTTAGTTCGTGCGATGGAATAGTTAGCGTTTTCTCCATCATAGTTCTCGTCCAATAGTTGTTGCGAAAAAAAAAAAAAAACAGAAAAACAAGTTTTATATATTAGCGAGACAAAGATTAATTATTTTGAATTTAGTTTTTGGATGGGAAAAGGAATAGGAATTTAGTAAATTAAATTTTCGTTAATAACTTTAATTGGTATTCCAAATTATTAATGTATATATTGATCAGGTACTTTTATCAATTGTTCTCGCTTTCCTGAGTTCTTTATAAATAGTATAGACTAAAGCATGCGCAGTTGGCATATACATAATTCAAAATATTCAAAACAACATTAGCCTTTATTCCTTATCTTTTCTACATAATATTCGAGAAAAAAAAAACATGGAAAACCCTAATCAAGAAGTATTCTCCAATCTCGAGCGTGACAGGCTGAGCGATCTCCCGGACGCCGTCCTCCACCGCATCCTCTCCCTGCTGGACAACACCAAATATGCAGTGCAAACGTCGGTGCTCTCCAAGAGATGGAGACATCTCTGGACTGCCGTGGAGGATCTCAACTTCAACGGCAAGTCTTTCACCAACGAGAAATCTTTTGAAGGATTCGTCAATGCTGTATTGGGGCGTGACGATAATAATTACAATATAAGCCGATTTCGCTTTACTGCCTTCTCCGAATCAAATACGTATAGCGAAAAATCAGACATATATCGCAACGGCAGATCTTGTCAAACATGCTGTGGCTCGCGGCGCCCGCCATCTTATGTTACATCTTACCGGCATACCGCCCCTGCCGCGAGAGGTGTTCGCCTGCCGGACTTTGAAAACCCTAGACCTAAAGTTTGTGTGGCTAGATTTTAGTGTCATGCGTGGTCTCTCATCATTAACGGTCACTAGCTTGCAGTGGCGGATCCAGTTTTTTTTTTCAGTGTGGGCAAAAAACAAATAGTAAAAATAATTCTAGAACTCATAAGAATTGAACTATATAATATGAAAATGAAATATTACAATTGTTCCCTACGAGTTCTCATATTTTGATAACGTTGAATTATTTGCTCATTTTCAATGCGATCAAATACATCTTTCTCAACATATGTAATCAAACAATCATTTAATAATTCATCACTCATCCGATTAC